>JARYGA010016481.1:0-45817 GCA_030545235.1 Helianthus tuberosus | reverse complement strand
AACCGCCTTCATTGGGTATATAAAATACATTGGGCAGAGGTTTTGATCATTACCGTTTTCATCCATCTACTCAATCATCTTCAAAAGTTTTTTGTTTATCAATATCATTACAATTTCATTTACTTTCAAAGACGCATTGGTTCACTGCAAAATGGAAAAATTTGGGTTTCAAGTGATTGTTGACGAGATTTTCACAAGGCTCTCTGCAGAAGATATTGGCCGTTTCAAATGTCTTTCCAAGAATTTTTATAGGGAATTGTCAAGTCATGGATTTCAGATGATGCATGCTCTTCGAAGTGGAGATTCAGTACAAAAGAAACTTCTCTCTTTTAAAGACACGTCAATTGTCGTTGACGACGTAGTTGCTGGTAATGTGGATGTTGTTAGAAGCAAAACCTTAAGTTTTCCGAACAATGTCCACCCTAGCTTCTTACGTATTCTATCGTCATTTAATGGTTTGTTATTAGTTTGCAATGAAGGGATCTGCTGTGAGCTGATTCTTTGGAATCCAACTACCAGGTGCTATAAGGTTTTGTCTGATGACTACTTCAATTACAATCGTGATCGAAACTCTGATACTGGTGGAATTTATTTTGATCAATTCAATGATCTGAAAGTGCTGAAGATCAGATGTTACCGTAATGTAGCTGCTGCTCGTGTTTACTCACGACGTCGTGAGTCATGGAGAACAATAAATTTCGGTAGCGTAAACAATTATGGTTCAAGTGGTTATTCATGGTCTACAGGAGTTTATGCTGATAAAACCATATATTTTATGGTTTTAAATTATTGGTATCCACTAGGTGAGAGGAACATCGTTGCTTTTGATGTTCTGAGTGAGACTTTCAGAATGCTTTGTTTTCCAGAGAGTATTGTAGTCAATCCTTGCCAAGGGCATTTTTTGACCATCGCAAAGAGGTTGCATTTGATTGTTATTGGAAATTCTGCTGAGCTAACTGCTGATTTGCTCAGATATGAAGAAGAAGGTTGGATGAAGGTGTTTGTTTTCAATAATCCTCGTGTAGTTGATTATGTAGATAGGCGCCAAAAGACTAATATAATTGAAGACAACAAGTGGCTGATAACAAGCATATGGGGGGATATGATTGAAGTTGATCTGAGCAACGAACTTCTAAAATACCTCCAACATGTTGACAACTACAATGGTCCGAAAGGAGCTTTACTTATCAAGACTACTGTTTCACCAATTGATTAGGAATTAGTATGCTGTATTTTATTGAATGCTGTTTGCTGTTTTGATAATTGTAGTTTTTATATAATTAGTTGCGTTAAAATTATTAACCATGTTTATTATTTAAATTAAGTAAATGAATATTTATGTTTGAGAGTGTAAAAGCTTGTAATATTGGCAAAGGTCTGTTTAAATGATCAAAGCTCTGTTATTGGGAACAGATGTTTGAAAATAAAATAGTGGTTGATACATCTGTTGACTTGGGTCAACAGATGGATGAACTTTGTATGCTGTTTCCCCATTGATTTGGAATTAGTATGCTGTATTCTATTGATTGATGTTTGCTGTTTTGAACTTTGTTTATTATATAGTTACCTCTGTTGGACACTTGTAGTTTTTATATAATTAGTTGTGTTAAAATTATTAACCATGTTTGTTAATTAAGTAAATAAATATTTAGGTTTGAGAGTGTAAAAGCTTGTAATATTGGCAAAGGTCTGTTTAAATGATCAAAGCTCTGTTATGGGGTACAAATGTTTGAAAATAAAACAGTGGTTGATACATCTATTGACTTTGGTCAACAGATGGATGAAAACAGATGTTTGGAACTACTGTTGAGATAAAGCAGAGTGTTGTGGAGAAAATTGTGGTTGAAACCACTGTTTGGTTAAATCGGTGGTTTAAAACCACTGTGTGGTTAAAATAGTGTCTTGTGGAGGTTGAAGGGAATTGGAATGACTGTTGGGTTAAAATATTGTTTTTTTGGAGAAGGAACATGCTTGAAAATCAACTGTTTCAACATCCACTGCTGTGGCAGAGTATATTGCTGCTGCAAGCTGTACAGCCCAGCTGCTATGGCTTCAAAATCAACTGCTGGATTTTGGTATCACTGCCTTAAAGACACCACTCATGTTGGATAGTCAGGCAGCAGAAAATATCATCAAAAATCCAGTTTCACATTCAACCACCAAGCACGTTGATATCAGAAATCACTTTGTGAGGGATTGCTATGAAAAAGGTTTGATTTCTCTGCACCATGTTCCAACTAAAGATCAGCTGGCATATGTGCTAACAAAGGCTTTAGACACATCTACCTTTGAAAGCTTGATCTCTAGGATTGGCATGCTGAACATGGAATAACAGGCAAAATCCTGTTTTTCTATGAATAAAAACATTAAAATGTTTTCAGAAAATAAAAAATTCATCCTTAAAAATAGCTAAAAATGAAAATTTTCATTAAATCCATAAAAGTCTGCCATAACCACTGTTTGTTTCAAACATATGTTCTGCTGAATATTATCCACTGCTGAAAGTCAACCTCTGTTCTCTCATTTTCTTTGTTAATGGCTGTTGTTAAACCTCAATGTTTTAATGCACTGATAGGCTATCCACTAATAGTTATAGTCAGTCACTGTTTTCATTTTCAGCACTGTAAACCACTGATATTGAGTCATCACGGGTTTCCTAACAACTGTCATCCATTATTCATCAGAGGTTGTCACGTGAAGAGTACTTAGCCGTCAGATATTTTGTAACCGCTGCCACGTCAGCATTCACTTTTTCCACTTATAAAACCCTGATCAAAACCCCAAACAGGGTTTTGACTGTCGAGTCGAATTCAAAATTCCTTTCAAAAGCAGTTTTCACCAAATTCTCTCAAATCACTCATCTTCTGCCTTCGTTCTTAACCACCTTCGATTTATCATGGATCTTCCATTCAAAACCCGTCATAACTACCTGTGTACACTTGCAAAAACAAGTTAAAACACAGATTTTCATTCCGTGATTGATGCACTTTCATCTTCAAAGTACAAAACTTTGTTGACCTGCAATGAAACCATCTACCTGGATACCCAAAGAGAGTTCTGGAAAAATGCAAAGCTTGAAACTAAGGACAAAAAGACCTTAGCTATTACTTCATCAATAAGGGGAATTCCAGTTACCATCACACCTCAAACCATTTTAGAGGTTTTTGAAATCAATGATCTTACAGGTAAAAGCTCTTTCCCAAAAACAAAGTACCAAACTGATTTCATTGAGAGAGGGTATGAAGAAGAAATGAAAAAGGATACTTTACAAAAGGGCAGTTTTCCACCTGCCATGAGGTTTTTATTCCATACCCTCCTCATGTGTGTGTCAAATAAAACAACAGCTTTTAATGAAATACCATTGAAAATCCAATACCTGGGCTATGCTATCATGGCTGAAGAAAATTTTAACTACTCTCAGGAGATTTTCAATAATATGGTTAAGAATGTTAATAAAAAATCATTTTTATTGTTTCCAAGGTTTTTAAGTTTTTATCTTCAAAAGAAAATTTCAAAGGATAATTCACATGTGCTTATCCAAGGAAATCCTATTCAAAAAAACAGCCTAACTTCTGAAACATTCACAAGGCTGTCAAAACCTTCAAAAACACAAACAGAGGTACCTGAGCAGAATTTAGCAGCAACAACTGCTCCTCAGGCCCCTGCTGTTGAGCCCACTGCTCCTGGTGATCAAAGCAACACAACCCCTGCTATGAAACCCACACCAAAAATCACCAAAAAGACCAAACAGAAAACTATCCAAAAGCCCCCCCAAACCCACCAAAAAGGTGACTCTGGAAGATGAGATCCCAGAGGTAACACCTGTGACAACACAAAAGTCACCTGAAACCACTGCGACTACTTCCTCACATGTAGGTCCCGAAATCTGAGGATCGATAACGAAAACCTATCCTTGTTTATAACAAACAATGTCACGGGTGCGGCATCCCCGTAACGATGCCAAATCAAACACAATAAATAACACACGCGGTATAATCAACGAAACGCAATCTATTGATTAAAATGGGATGAGAACCAAGAACAACTGATACACACACAGTTTGACAGAATAACTTTAAGGATATGCTCTCATCTTCTTTCTGAGTGAAACCAGAAAGTGTTTATATAGTAGTCTGGGCCTTAGTCTCGACGAAACACAAGGTGGGTCGACGAAACAAACATTGGGCCAGGTACTGGGCCTGAAGCAGCCCAACAGTCGACGAAACAGAATCAAATGGACATTGGTTTGTTTCGTCGTGATGTGTTCGACGAAACAGACTTGTTTCGTCGAAGGCTGCACATGCTTAACTGTTTGCTGCAAACAGACAGTTGCAGCAGACATCATACAAACACAAACATAATGATAGTTATACCCTTATATGAAACATGCATTATTCGTATACATTACATACCAAATAGAGACAAAATAAATCGGACACAAGTGGATAGGAGGATATCCGACTTGGTCGACGGCAAATACAGACTCGATAAACGTTAAAAGACCGTACAAAATACAACGGTAAATAAGACTAGTTACAGACACAAAAAGGTGCACCAACAAACTCCCCGTTGTCTGTTAATCGTCTTCGGTCTTCAATCTTCTTTCTTCTGTGTTGTTCGGACCACGAACTGCCCGCATGAATTCCCCGGTAGTAGCAAAAACAAGCGACGCTGTTGATGCATTTTTAGTGTCTGTAACTAGTCTTGTTTTAACGATGTAATTAGTATGGTCTTTTATTAATTATCGAGTCTGTATGTTATGTTGACCAAGTCAGATATCCTCCTATCTACTTGTGTACAACTTATTTGTCTCTTTTGGTATGTAATGTATTATGAACAATGCATGTTGCATTAAAGGGTAGTTTTGTCATTACTATGTTTATGTGTTGCTGATTGTTGCTGTCTGTTAACAGGAACAACCACAACATTTGCAGTCCTCGACGAAACAGACCTGTTTCGTCGGAACACTTCATGGCGAAACAGGCCAATGCTCAAACTTCTGTTTCGTTGAAGGTCATGACGAATCAGACCTTGATTCGTCATGAACTGACGAATCAGACCTTGATTCGTCATGTATTGGGCTGTTCCAGGCCCAATGTCTGGCCCATGTTCAGATTCGTCAAACACTTGTGTGTTTCGTCGATATCAGTGGCCAGGGACTATATAAACAACACTTTGTGTTCATTTGAACTCAGAGATGAGAAATAGACTATAGTAACAAAACTCTGCCAAAATTCCGTCTGAACTGTGTTTGTATCAGTTGTAATCGGTTCTCATCCCGTTAATCAATAGATTGTGTTTCATTGATTAATCCGTTGTTATTTATGCTATATATGTTTGATTTGGCATAGTTACGTGGATTCCGCACACGTAACCGTGTTTACTATAAACAAGTGATTCGGTTCGTAATCGATCCTCAGATTTCGGGACCTACAAGTGGTATCAGAGCTTTGGCTCTTATCCTTGTTTAAAATCAAACTTGTTCGGTTTTTATCAAGTATTTTGTGTGTGTTTTTCTGAAAATGAGTTCTTGAAAAATTAATATTTTCTGAAAAATATTCATAAATCTGCTGTTTTATTGGTGTTTGCTACAGATTTTTATCAAAAACCTAAGTTAGATTGTTTGTTTATGCTTTAAACCGGGTTTTTAGTGAAAATCTAGTGTATTTTCGTGTTTCGGAAATTTATCGGTGATCGGAAAACTCATCGGAAACTCATGTTCTTGGTGGTGTTCTTCATATCTTCATAAGTGTTCTTATAAAAACTGAGTATTTGATCTGTTAAAATTGATTAAAACAATTGTTGCACTTATATTATAATAACTTGACTTTTGTGTGTAAAAGTGATAATTGGTCACAGTTTCTGTTTCGTTGAAAATAAGAGTTACAAACATACTTGTGTCAGGATTAAATATCTTTGTTGTCTCATCTTATCCTTGACTGGTCAGTAGATATTTTAAATATCTAAATCAACTGACTTTTACCCAGTTTTGACGAAACACACAGCCGACGAATCACATCTGTTTCGTCGCAACATCTTTGACGAATCAAATTCTGTTTCGTCGCAACAACTTTGACGAATCAAACGTCTGTTTCGCCACAACATCCTTGACGAAACAAATTCTGTTTCGCCACGATTCACTATTATCACAAGTCTGTTTCGTCGTCATTCATTCAGACGAAACAAACCTGTTTCGTGAACTCTGTTTCGTCGAAAACAGATCTGTTTTAAACAGAAGACTTATATCAGCTTGCTTACTGTTTGTTTTTCAAGAATTTGTGCAGGTACTATCATACATACATCAAATATGAGTTGTACTAGTCCATGGGATTGGAGTATGGATTCTAGACCATGTGAAGATCCGACGTCCGCAGCAGCGTGGGTAAAGAGTGTTTTTGGTCAACCAACTATAAGTGCCGGACAATGGGCTTTGGCATCCAATCAGAACCAAAACATTCAAAATCTTTTGATCAGTGAGAGCGAAACGGGTAGCAACAATCGCCCGCCAAAGTTGAATCATATGAACGAGTTTCCATCATGGAAAGGTCGTTTCATTACATATGTTCAAGGTCAAAGCACTGATATTTGGAGGTGTTTCATTACTCCACGCAATGATGCTCTTGAAGTAGCAGCGTCAACGGCCGAAGGTTTTACTAACATGCAGGAAAATGACAAGAAAGCATATGAATTTGAGAAAAAGTCGTTTGCTGTTCTTACTCAAGCACTTCATAAAGATATCTATCATCAGTTTTCTTATTGTACGGACACGAAATCCTTATGGGATTGTTTGGTGACAAGAGGAGAAGGAAACGCAGCTTCCAGAAAGACACGGCATGATTTATTAAAGAAAGAGTTCGAATCATTCCAGTTCTTGGAAAACGAAACTCTAAATGATATGACCACACGGTTTTATCATTTGATTAGTGAGATGTTTGCCTATGCTGTTACTGCATCTCAAAAGGAAGTTTGTGCACGATTTGCTGATTCTCTACCACCAAAGTGGAGTCCATACATTGAGCTTCTAAAACATACAGGTATTCTAGATGCTGACACTATAACTATCTATGAATTTGTACAGAAGCTGGAACATAAAAATGATGAAGAAATCCGAAAAGCAAAACGCATTGCTGCTCCTCAGAATATTGAAATGTATTGTGGTGGAGGTTTTGACCCGTCAGCTAGTCTGAGGCAACCAAAATTACAAACGGCGTTTGTATCAGATACAAACTCGTCTCCGTTTCCTCAACAAACTCAGACTTATTCTGGAGGAGGTTTTATTCCTTTTATACCTCCAGTTGCTACTCAACCTCAGGCATATTCAGGAGGAGGTTTTAATCCATCCCTACCACAACCACAAGTCCAACCACAACAACAACAGCAAGCTCATTATATCAACAATCCTCCAACTCCAAACCCTAACACAGTCAAAGTTGATACATCAAACCTCTTAAATGTTAGCATTGAAGTAGCAAAGGAACATATGGAACTTATTAATACCATGGTCAGTGCTTACTGCGGTTTGGTCGCCGGTCAAATTGGAAACATCAATTTAACCAACGAAGACTATCTACAAATTAACCGTGATGAAATGGAGTTGATGGATATAAAGTGGGCATTCGCAAGTGCTGTTAGAAGGGCGAAGGACTTTATGGTTCGAACAGGAAGAAGTTCTTTGGAAAGCAAACAAGATACAAAGTACGGTTTTGATAAAGAAGCAGTTACATGCTTCAATTGTGGAGAAAAGGGTCACTTCAAACGTGAGTGCACTCGACCAAGCAGACAAGGCAATCAGAACCCATTCCGTAATCAGACGAGTACTTCAAATGCTAATCAAGACAATCGTGGAAAAGGGATAGTGGCTGTAAACAACACCACTAACCAGAATCAGTCTGGATCATCAAATGAAAGTCGTGCATTAACCGTACAAGCTGATGAAGGGTTTAATTGGTCTTTACAACTTGGGGAAAGTGATCAAGGTAAAGGAGGAACGGCGTGTTATGCTAAGATTATCAATCACATCAAGCACGTTCATAAGGAAGAATTTTCTGATAGTGACGACAGTTCTGGTCATACCGGGAGTTCTGATGAAGAAAGTTCTACTTCGAGTTCTGAATCTGATGTGAGCAAAGAAGCAAGTTCTAATCTTGATGACTTATTGAATGAAGCAGAAGAGTTGAAATGTCAGAAATCAGGTCTGATCAAGAAGGCTGAGGTAGTATCTAAAGAAATGGAGAAGTTCTTTTCTGAAGACGGATCTTTCTCTTATCAGACTGCCTTTATGGCAAATGTCTCAGATTCTACAAGTCAGGTAAAATCTGAAATTCTTATCAACTGTAGAGATTGTGAGTATATGAAAAGTGAATTTGATAGAATAAAGCTTCACTGTGATTCGATTCATATTCACAATCAGAGTTTAGTTGTTGAAATGGCTAAATGCAAAGAATCGAATATGGCTTTGATTCGAAACGAAAAAGAATTTAAATCTATGATTGAAATTCAAAAGAAAAATGTTTCCGAAGTGACAAAAACTGTTTATCATAAACAAGTTAGTATAAATGAATACATTAACATTGTTGAGGAAACTAAAAAGGAACTAGCCATTGCCAAATGTGAGCATGATGCAATCAAGCAAAAATTGGAGAGTTACTCTAACTCCCGATTTGTGCTCGATCACATTATTAATGTTCAACAACTAAAGGGAAACAAGAAAGGTGTTGGGTATAAGAAGTGTCCGCCCCCTTTGAGACATGATTATACTTATATGCCTGATGAAGAAGAAATGCCACGGTTTGAATCCAGTGTGCCTCTTGATTATGAGGAAATAACTACTGGCCTAGGATTCAAATCAGACAATTCTCCAAGTACAAATTCTGAGCAAAAAGAGTCAACATCTACGAAACAAGGTCCTCCAACCATTGAGGACTATGAGTCGTCGGATGATGAATCTGAATCAGATGTGAGTAAACAGGATAAATCACTTGACAAACTTAAAGGAGTAGAAGTTCCAATTGAGAATCATATTCTGTGTGATCCTCCTACCCCTGCTGTTCAACCTGTTGTTCAACAAGTGATAAATCCTGTGTCTACTGTTAAAAGTAATATTGTGTTGTACACTTTGGTTGGTGACTCTAAAATCTATTCAGATAATGATTTTCCAATTAAAAATGTCAATCCATCATTGATTGATAATGTTTTTGAAAATAACAAAAGTAAGTTTGTGGGAAAGTCGATTCAGGGAGTTAATGTGACTGAATGTAATCCAATTCCTAAGACTGAAATTAAAAAGAAATTTGGAAATCAGAAATCACCTTCAAAGCAACAACCTATTGCTTCTAAGGGTAAACAATCAGATCAACGAGCTAAATTGTCAAATGTTTCTAAATCAAAATTTGAAACAAAAGGGGCTCGTTATCAGAAGAAAAACAGCAATGTTAAATTTGTGGAATCGAGGGGTACAGATAAAATTGAGACTTTTGCTAACAAGTCAAACACTGATTTTGTACAAGTCAAAATTTTAAAACGTGATAGTCAAAACAATTACACTCAACATTCAAACGGGTGTGATGAAAAAGCTAGTACCTCGGGTTACACAAGTTCGACATCTGATCGTCGATCCAGTTCTCCTAAGTTTGTTGAAAGGAGAACGTGTTTTAAATGTGGAGAGTTTGGGCACATCATCAAAGATTGTGCTAACACTCCGAAAGCGAAATTTGTTGAAAGAGCATCACCTGAATCGATTCAATCTAAATGTCGTCCTGTTTCACCTAAACATGATAAAAGAACTATTAAAGAACAGGAATCGAAACAACGACATCAAGATGTGAAGAAAATAGAAAAGGCTTTAAAATCTAAGGTAAATTCTGTTCCAAGGGAACCAAGTTCACCTGTAAAACCTGAAATTTCAAAATTTGTTTACAAAACTCAATCTGGTAAACAAAAACAAACTTGGAAACCTAGGAAGAGTGTAGGTTCAGGGGGAGCTGTTTGTTTGGAAAACCATCAACAAATCGAGATCACTATTCGTGATGCTCAGGGACGACCCAAGACCACTTTGGCTTGGGTCCCCATCCTTAACTAATCATTGGATGATATGTGCAGGATGTTCCAGGAGGAACTATTAATAGTCATTGGATTGTTGATAGTGGGGCATCTAGGCACATGACGGGCGACTTACGGCTTCTATATGATGTGAGAAACATTAAAGGAGGCTATGTTGCTTTCGCTGGAGACAAAGGTGGTTACATCACTGGAGAGGGAATGATTTCCAATGGTGTGGTATGTTTCGATAAGATCAATTATGTTCGTCAAATTGATCATAATCTTCTCAGTGTGTCGCAAATCTGCGATAAAAAGTTCACCGTGCATTTCGATGATGCCGGTTGTTATGTGCTTAAACCTGGTTTCACAATTCCTGATGAATGGATTCTCTTATCGGCTCCAAGAATCAATGATCTGTATGTTCTTGATATGAGTCAAGCGATTACGACTTCTGCACAAGTCACATGTTTTGTCTCGAAAGCCACGGAGAAGGAGTCTATTTCTTGGCACAGAAGAATGGGACACATTCACTTGAGAAAAATGAACCATTTGGTGAAAAACAATCTTGTGAATGGCGTACCCGTGAGAAGTTTTCATCTACAAGATATATGTGTTTCGTGCCAGAAAGGGAAACAAACAAAGAAGTCTCACCCTTTGAAGAAAATCAACACTGTTGGCATGCCTCTCGAACGTCTTCATATGGACCTCTTTGGACCTATGAGACACAAAACAACGTTCGGAGATGTGTATTGTTTAGTAGTTACTGATGACTACTCTAGATTTTCTTGGGTAGCTTTTATGGCACACAAGAGTGATACTCCTCAAATCCTCAAGGATCTTCTTACAATGTTGGAAAATCTCTACTCGTTGAAAGTTAAGAGGATCAGAAGCGACAATGGAACTGAATTCAAAAACCGGATTATGGACGAGTTCTGTACTTCTAAAGGCATTCTTCATGAATACAGTTCTCCTTACACTCCACAACAAAATGGTGTCGCGGAGAGGAAGAATCGGACGATAATTGAAACTGCAAGAACAATGCTGGTAGAGTCGGCGTTTCCTGTTCAGTTCTGGGCAGAGGCTGTGTCGACTGCTTGCTACACATTAAACCGAGTTCTTACGGTTAAGAGACATGGCAAGACTTGTTTCGAACTTCTACAGAAAAGGAAACCAGATCTTTCAATTCTAGAACCTTTTGGTGGTCCATGCACTATGATTGATCCGGATGGAAAGTTTGGAGCGAAAGCTATCGAGGGTTTCTTCCTTGGATATGCTACACCAACTTTTCGTGTTTGGAATCTGACTACCAAAAAGATTGAACTATGGAGTGAAGTACGGGTTCAGAGATATACAGATCCTGTTAAAGCTCCAGGTGATCCTTGGATGTTCGATTATGATGGGCTATTCAACTCCTTTGACCTGCCGATTTTTGATGAAGATTCTGCAGCTGCTAGAATGATATTTGATAGTGACAATGCTGCTGAGTCGTCATTAGTTAGACCTGTTGTTGTTAACTCACAAAGTTCTAATTCGTCTAACAACACGGTTCAAAATGAGGAAGTTGAAAATGCTACTGAATACAATGAGTCATCTGAAGAAGATGAAGAAAATCTGGATGCGACTGAAGGCACTAAATCTCCAGTTGTTCCAGTTCAGGGTGTTTCTGTTGATACTCCTCATGTGCAAGTCGATGATACTGCTGAAGGAAATGCATCCACTTCTACGCATATTCCAGGTGTAGAGTTGGTTGTTGATCTTAATATTAACAATTTGGGTGTTAATGCTCGTGTTCCTGAAAATCCTGAAATGAGGATACACGATACCCATCCACAGCAGAATATCATAGGAGATGTCCAACAAGGTGTGCAGACACGTAATCAGCTGAGAAACAACCCGAGTGCTGGTTTGTATTCAGCTATTAGAGAATCTGGTCTACAAAATGATTGGTCTTTCGCGTGTTATGTTTCACAAGAAGAACCAAAATCTTGGAAGGAAGCTTTAAAAGATAATTCATGGGTTGAAGCCATGCAGGACGAACTGCAGCAATTTCAAAAGCTTGGTGTTTGGAAGCTTGTTGAAAAACCGGAGAATTACAAGAAAATTGGAACACGATGGGTTTATAAATGCAAGAAAGATGATCGTGGAGTTGTTATTCGCAACAAAGCGAGACTGGTTGTTCAGGGCTTTCGTCAGATTGAAGGCATTGACTACAATGAAGTTTATGCACCTGTTGCACGTCTGGAAGCTATTCGAATCTTCTTAGCTTATGCTTCTTTCAAAGGATTCAAAGTTTACCAGATGGACGTTAAAAGTGCTTTTCTTCATGGTATTGTTCAAGAAGAGGTGCATGTCGAACAACCTCCAGGTTTTGAAGATCCTATTCATCCCGATCGGGTTTGGTTGCTCAACAAAGCTCTTTATGGTCTACATCAAGCACCTAGGGCTTGGTACGCAACCTTATCAAACTATCTTCTGGAGAATGGATTTAGACGAGGTCTTATTGATTACACACTCTTTATCAAAGAACAAGATGAAGATCTTCTGCTGGTGCAGGTATATGTTGATGATATAATATTTGGGTCTACTAATGACTCTTTGTGCAGGCAATTCGAACGTGTTATGCAAGAAAAGTTCGAAATGAGCGCTATGGGAGAGATGAATTTCTTTTTGGGCCTTCAAGTTCAACAAACAGAGTCTGGGATATTCATCCATCAGACTAAATATGTTGGTGACATTTTGAGCCGATTCCAAATGTCAGATGCAACGCCCATTGGTACCCCACTTCCGCAGAATCACGGGATTACTCCGGATTTGAAGGGAGAAAGCATCAACTCCTCGTACTATCGTGCCATAATCGGATCTCTCATGTATCTTACCGCTTCGAGGCCTGATATCATGTACCCAACATGCTTGCTAGCAAGATATCAAGCAAACCCGAAGGCCTCCCATCTGTCAGCTGTCAAAAGGATTCTACGCTATTTGAAGGGATGTCCAGACCTCGGTCTTTGGTACCCTAGGGATGATAGTTTTGAATTAATTGCATACAGTGATTCTGATTTCGGTGGTTGCAAAATCGATGGCAAATCAACAACAGCAGGATGTCAGTTTCTAGGAAATCGACTGGTCACGTGGCAGTGCAAGAAGCAAACGTGTGTTGCTAAATCAACATGTGAAGCAGAATATATTGCTGCCTCGAGTTGTTGCTCCCAAGTTCTTTGGATACAACAACAAATGCGCGACTACGGTTTAGAATTCCTATCTACTCGTATTTTTGTTGATAATAATGCTGCTTTGCAAATCACTAGAAATCCTGTGCAACATTCTAAGACTAAACACATCGACATTAAATATCACTTTATCCGTGACTGTTTTGATAAGAGGTTAATCGATGTCGTTCATGTCCCCACTGATCACCAACGTGCCGACCTGTTTACAAAAGCTTTTGATAAATCACGTTTTGATTATCTACTTTTGGTCAATGGCATTAAGGTGATACCCGAGTAAACTTCTTTGGCTGATCGTTTTTGTAAATATTTTCTTTATAAACTTTGAAAATTCAAAAAGATTTTAGTTTTCGTAAACTTTGCGAATTTTAGGGGGAGATATTTCAAGAAAATACAAAAACATTGCAAAAGTTCAAAATCCAAAAAGATGTCTTTACTTTCTGTCGTTTCATTTGAAAAATAAAAAATTAAAAAAAACAATAGAAAAACCAAAAAAATGAGTTTCTTGGATAAAGGAAAATGATGAAATTCACTGGTGTGGTCGGTCAATGTGCTCAAAATGCAAAATAAAAAGAAAAATGATAAGTATCTCTACTAACGATGTATCGGTAGGCTCACAATCAGACTAAAATGTGCAGGATGATACAAACCTAACAGACTTCAAGTCAGGTGGGAACCGCTCATTGGCATATGGTCTTAGTACCGAAATCTCGTTTGAGAGATTGCCGAGATCTGAAATATTCGGTCTTTATGCTGCTTATCATATGGGTATCATGGTTGTATCAAACCGTAAAAATAACGGAGACGAAGTCTAAGATCTTCCATGATACTATACATACGTGTACATACTGCATTCGACCTCAATAAGTGATCAACAATCACATGTCCAAACAAAATAAGTGATTTTATATCACAGATTCTTTGCGGGAGTCAAGTTCGTCTCTCTGCTGTACGAAAGTACTGACCTGTTCACGGACTTGCTCCTGTGCCCTCATGCATCTGAAAATCAAGTTCCTCATCAATAAGTGATTTTATCACATAGGACTTGTTTTCAATCAAATAAGTGAGTCTCTCACATTTTTATACGGTCAAACAGATGATAATCGGTATACTTACCGGTAAGATGAATTCTCGTGCATGCCTTGATACGGGAATGTGTCGTGAGTGGATTTACATCGACTTGTAAGTATAATCCTTACCGTTAATCGTATCTCTTAAATTATGATTACGTCTGATCAGTTTGAGCTTATGTGGACCACAATACCGATAATCTAGGTAGTATACTTATCCAGAGCTTTAAACAGAATCAAAATCATGTTGACTAAGACCGTAAGGTGGTATGATTCCTTGTCCTTGAGATTCGAAAAAAGGTTGCACTTGTACAGTTGTTTAGTGTTTTTAACAGTTTTCCGCATTTTCATTTAGTTTACCTTGCTTTAAATTTGTTTTTAAGTATATTTGTGTAAAGTTCGTTTTTGATTAAGCCGAAGTTGTTGCTTGGTGTTTTCTACCGGAAGCCTGAAACCTTCTTCATAAAAACGTTCTTGCATTTGAAAATTCAAACTGAATGGAATTGTGTTCATAATCTGTTTTTGACTGCAAAATATTTCCAGCCTGTGTTACTGTTTTTTACTGCAAAAATATTTCCAGCCTGGGTGTTGATGTTTTGAAAAATCTGTTGGTGAAACAGACTCGTCGACGAATCACAAGCTTCGACGAATCAGACCTTAGTCGGCGAATCAAATCTGATTCGTCATAACAGACGACGAATCACAGGAGCCCAATTCTGTTTCGTCATGGGCTAAAGTTTAGGCCCAAGTTCAAGCCCAAAGTTCTGTTTCGCCGGGCCCATTTCTGTTTCGTCGAATCCTCTGATTCGTCGAAACAAGGCAGTATATATATAGGTCCCACTTGTTCACTTTTTCAAAACATCAGTTATCTTCTTCTTCACACAACCAAAACCCAAACCTACGGTTACTCTCACAAATCGCTCAAAACATTTGTTTTTAATCAAAATTTCACAAACTTCAAAGGTAGTAACATGTTCTGATTTACATTCCGAACACTTTGAACCGTCGGGTTTTTCATCCGAAAACCCTCAGAAACCCTTTTGAAACCATTGTTTTTCTTTGATTAAATATGTGTTGTTGTTGCATGTTGTTGTGTTTTCATTATAATCTGATAGATTTAGGTTATCTGTGTTTGATTTGCTTTGATTTGGATGTGGTTTTTATCATAAAAACAGGGGTTTGTTTTTGAAAATGATATTATCTGTTTTACAAGGGTTTTTGTTCGGAAAAACATTTATGGGTGTTTATAAATGGGTTGGGTATAAACAAAGATGATTGAATGTGTTTGTGTTCATATTTGATGATGGTTTAAACTCAATACGGCGAAACTGATAAAACCCCCAAATTGACGAATCTGATTTAACCCTAATTCCGGCGAATCAACCATTCGACGAATCAGACGACGAATCACAGATGACGAATCAGAAATGGAACGAAATAGACTCGACGAATCAAAAAGTCGATGAATCAAACCAGTCAATGGTCAACCCTCTGTTTCGTCGTTCAATTTCTGTTTCGTCGTTGATACTCTGTTTCGTCGTCAATGCCTTAGCAGTTTTCTGATGTTGCTGTTTGTTCACAGTAGACATGTTTAAATAGATTATCTGATATGTGAATACATGAAAGTGTATTCATACATGTCTAAATGCTATGTTATATATATTGTGACTTATTCTGGACATTTTCATGTACAGATGGCTCCTAAAGCACAGCAAGAAAAGGGAAAACGCAAGAAGGCGATCAAGAAAGAAAACAAAACCGAAGAAGAGATTATGTCAGAAAAACGCCATAATCAAGTTGCATATTTGGATCCGGAAGACAAGCTCGTTGAATTTAAAGATATGACGAAGTGGATCAGGGAGTCACGCATCAATTATGCTGTTACATACTCGACACCCGTCTACAAATCTCTCATTAAAGCGTTCTGGGATTCTGCAAACGTCGTTCAAATCGATGGAAAGGATATTATCAGAGGTCGTGTGAATGATCTGTATGTCGTTGTTACTCCGGAGATATTGAATCAAGTTCTTCAATTACAAGATCAACCGAATGCACCATATTCAATACCAATCATGTGTTCGCGAGGCTGTTTACTAAGGATGAAATGCAAAGGAGATCTTTTCGTCAAACAAATCAACAAAGGTGATCTTCCATTAAGATACAAGTTTTTATTACATGTGCTTATTCAGAGTCTCAGCAATAGACGAGCTGGATATGATATGGCGGGAGATGATCTTGTTGGCTTCATGGTTGCTTTGGTGTTAAACAAACCGTTTAGCATTTCGAAGTATATTTTCAGCAACATGAAAGAGAACATGACAAGGACTGGTAGTAGAACCACAGGGAACAAGTTTTGGATGTATCCACGGTTTCTGCAAATGATAATGAATGTTCAGCATCCAGACCTTCCTAAAGCTGAAAATGATCTTTTGAAAATCGAGGCGATGAATTTCAACTCGTTAAGGCTAATCAAGACTATGGCGGCCAAAAGATACACAGAAAGTGTTCCTCCAAGGAAGCTTTTTGGCGCTCTAGTGAATCCTGATTATGTTGCTCCTGCAAATGACAAATGGCGTCATGAAGATAGCCAATCAGACAATGAAGAACCTGAGTTGGAAAGGTTAAGGATAGAAAAATTTGGTCCTGACCCAGTTGATTCAGATGAATCTGGTAGTGATGATGATGAAAGTGGTGGAGATAGTGATGCAGGTGATGCAGGTGCTGTTAGTACTGCTGTTGGTACATCAAGCAAGGGTGCTGTTTCTGGTACATCAGATAGTAGTTCATCAGCAAGTGGTGATGATGGAACTGATTCGAGTTCTAGTGATCATTTAGTTGAACCTGGTTATGAAATGTATATTGATATACGTGGAGTAAGAAGGTACAGAAAGATTAGAACAGAGGATGATCCAGAGTATGTTCCAGAGGATCCTGAAGCTGAAAGGAGAACAAAAAGAAGAGCAGAGAAAGCTGTTGAAGTACAAAAGAAGAAACCTAGGAGATATCTGAGTACTTATACTCGGAAATCTGTGCCTCAGGAGTCTTCATCTATTGCTCAGGAGCCTGTACAATCTATTCCTCAGGAGCCTGTGCAAGAAATTCCTACTGTAGTTACTTCAGCTACAGAAACTCCAGTTGCTCCAGTTGTTACACCAGCTACTGCTACTCCATCTGTTGTTCCTCAAGCAGTTCCTGTAAGATCTATGGCTTCAGCAATCAGGGCAACTACTTCTGAAATCAGTGCTGAACGTCATAGGACATTTGCTGGATTTTCTCAAGATGAAAAGGTCAAATATCTGTTTTCTACACTTGAAGCGGCTGCTGATCGTCTTCAAAGGCAATCTCATTTTGGAAATCTCACGAAGCATGATCAACTTAAACAATCTGTGGAGATTAACAAGTTAAAGTCAATGGTTGGTCAACAGCAAACAGTTATAGAGCGACAACAAGGTGAAATTGATGCGCTTAAAGCTGAAAATGCTCGCTTGAAGGCTATTGATGAAGAGAAAGAGAGAAGGCTTGCCATTCTGTGGGACTATCATTGTAAACAACAAGAGGTGTTAAAGAAAAAGGATGATGATACAGAAGATCAAGGAAATCCTGATACCTCTGGTACATCACAGAAACAACCAACCACACTTGCTTCTGAAGTGGTTAAAGTTCAACCTACCGTTGTTGAATCATCTCAGGGAACTTCTACTGGCAAAGTACAACAGATAGAAGGTACTTCTTCTATATTTAGCAGTGCTGATATTGCTCTACAAGCTGTTCATCCATTTACAGGAGAGTTGCTTGAAGAAGGGGAGTTAATAGAAGATCTTTCTCCGGAGCAATTGAGTATTTTACAGTCTATGAGAGAAGTAGATGATGCTGAGATAGACAAAATCTCTACTGAGACTGATACAACGAATGTTGAAGAGATTGATGAAATTGTGGTTGAAGGTGAAGCTCCAAAATCAACATATGTCAGAGAAGATGGTACTGAATTTGCATCATTTGATGAAAATTGGATGAAAGAAAACATTGATGACATAGACGAGCACTTGAAGAATCGGAATTCATCTGAAAAAGACACAAATGCTTTTGCTGAATGGAGAAAACAGTTTTTATCCAAAGTGTCCAAGCCGTTACCTGAAAAAGCTCAAGTAGACTATCTGCAATTTGAAAAGAAGCCTAGTGGAAGGATCTTATGCTGGATGTTTGTTCAAGATATTCACTGCATTGCTATTAAACGTGAATTTGGAATTCTTTATTTCAATTCACTACTGAGCATTCTTTCCTTGCCATTTTATGATGTATCTGCGTTGACAAGGCTTAAACTTATCAATCGTGCAAAATACGATGGTGCTACGTTATTTGAGCGTCTGGTGAAAGTAAACAAGAAGACAGGCTGGAAGGATGAATCCTACAAGCCACAATTTCCTGTTTATCAACCGATCAAGTTTACTCTTGATCCGGACACCAACACTTGCAGATATAAACTTGTATATCAACCTCCGAGGGTAGTAGATAAAATCCCATTGATGCCAATGAAGCAGGATTTTCTTGAAGACATGGCATTGTGGTGCTACGACTCGGATACTCATGAAGCTGTTATTGTGTTTAGAGATGGTCGTGCTAATTACCGGATGTTGGATCCGATGTGGATCGTCAACATGTCTGAAGCTGATATTGGAAGATTATATCGTCATGATATTTTCTATGAAGACCAAGATGCACGTCAAGCGTTAAAGTTTCAGCGAGTAGCTTGTTTTTGCTACTACAGGGGTATTCATTCGGGCAGTTCGTGGTCCGAACAACACTGATGGAAGATTACAAGACCAAAGACGAGTAACAGACAAGGGGGAGTTTGTTGATGCATTTTTAGTGTCTGTAACTAGTCTTATTTTAACGATGTAATTAGTATGGTCTTTTATTAATTATCGAGTCTGTATGTTATGTTGACCAAGTCAGATATCCTCCTATCTACTTGTGTACAACTTATTTGTCTCTTTTGGTATGTAATGTATTATGAACAATGCATGTTGCATTAAAGGGTAGTTTTGTCATTACTATGTTTATGTGTTGCTGATTGTTGCTGTCTGTTAACAGGAACAACCACAACATTTGCAGTCCTCGACGAAACAGACCTGTTTCGTCGGAACACTTCATGGCGAAACAGGCCAATGCTCAAACTTCTGTTTCGTTGAAGGTCATGACGAATCAGACCTTGATTCGTCATGAACTGACGAATCAGACCTTGATTCGTCATGTATTGGGCTGTTCCAGGCCCAATGTCTGGCCCATGTTCAGATTCGTCAAACACTTGTGTGTTTCGTCGATATCAGTGGCCAGGGACTATATAAACAACACTTTGTGTTCATTTGAACTCAGAGATGAGAAATAGACTATAGTAACAAAACTCTGCCAAAATTCCGTCTGAACTGTGTTTGTATCAGTTGTAATCGGTTCTCATCCCGTTAATCAATAGATTGTGTTTCATTGATTAATCCGTTGTTATTTATGCTATATATGTTTGATTTGGCATAGTTACGTGGATTCCGCACACGTAACCGTGTTTACTATAAACAAGTGATTTGGTTCGTAATCGATCCTCAGATTTCGGGACCTACAGACGCGCTGAAATTTCAAAGCTTGATGTGCGTCCTGATCTTCATAGAAAATGTCATGACGATATAATCTGTTGATGTCAGCCTCGGACATGTTAACAATCCACATCGGATCCAACATCCGGTAATTTGCACGATCACCTCTAAACACAATCACGGCTTCATGAGTGTCTGAGTCGTAGCACCATAATGCCATATCTTCGAGAAAATCCTGCTGCATCGGCATTAATGGGATTTTATCTACGACTTTCGCTGGCTGGTATACAAGCTTGTAGCGCCCCGTGTTCGTTGCTGGATCAAGAGTAAACTTTATCTGTTGATAGATGGGGAACTGTGGCTTGTAAGATTCGTCTTTCCAACCAGACTTCTTGTTCATCTTTATCAGTCGCTTGAATAAAGTTGCACCATCAAAGTTTGAGCGATTTATGAGATCAATCTTGGTCAATGCCGCCACATCATAAAAAGGCAAAGATAGAATGCTCAGCAACGACCGGAAGTATTGAATTCCAAATTCACGTTTGATTGCGACACAATGTATTTCTTTGACGAACATCCAACAGAGAATTCGTCCACTCGGCTTCGCTTTCTCTAACCGTAAATAGTCAACTTGAGCAGTATCTGGCACTGGCTTGGATACCTTTGATAAGAATTGTTTTCGCCATTCGGAGAATGCATCTGCAGCATTTTCCGACGTATCACGATTCTTTAAATGCTCATCTATTTCATCCACATTCTCTTGCAACCAATCTTCATCGAAGGGCTCTAATTCAGTCCCGTCTTTACGCACATACGCTGACTTCTGCTCATTTCCCTCAAAAACAATTTCTTCAATGTTTTCAACATCAGTAGATTCGGGCTCACTAGGCATTCGATCAATTTCTGCGTCATCAATCTCTCTCATAGCATGTAAAGCAAGCAATTGCTCATGAGATAGATCCTCAACAATTTCTCCTTCTTCAAGCAATTCCCCAGTGATTGGATGAACTACCTATAATGCAAAATCAGCACTGCTTAGAACAGAAGATGTACCTTCAATTTGTTGAACTGTTCCAGAAGAGGTTCCGTGAGAAGATTCAATCACTGGCGGCAGAACAACAACAATTGCAGAAGATGTAGCGGCTGTCGGCTGCTGTGATGTAGTAGAAGTATCAGGATTCCCTTGATCTTCAGGATCATCATCCTTTTTCTTCATAACTTCTTGTTGTTTACATCGATCATCCCACAGAGTAACAAACTTGTGGCGAAGAAACTCATAGCCAGCAGTTAGCGTCTTAACTCCATCTTGTATCTTTGTATTCCGTGACTCGTACCATTCTTTCATGTAGTCACATCTTCCTTTAAGATCTTCAGCCAGCTTTTGAAGTATAGTGCTATTTCTCTCTCTCTCTCTTCATCAGCAGCTTTCAAAAGAGCATTCTCAGCTTTGAGTGAATCAATCTCAGCTTGTTGTCGTTCTATCACAGTTTGTTGTTGACCAACAGTGGACTTCAAATTGTTTATTTCCACCAATTGACTGATCTGGTCATTCTTCGTGATTTTAATGAAATCAGTTTGCCTCGGAATTCGATCAGCAGCCGCTTCTAATTGAGAAAATAGGAAGTTGTTTTTCTCGTCTTGAGACATCTCTGAGAAGATCCTCTGACGTTCAGAACTAGGCTGCGAAGTAGTTGCTCTAATTGCAGCAGCCATAGATCTTTGAGGAACGTCCTGAGGGGTAACCGTTGGAGTTTCAAAAGCAGAAGATACCACAGGAGTTTCTTGAACTGGCTCTTGAACAGTCTCTTGAGGAACAGATTGCTGTGCAGAAGTAGCTAAGTATCTTCTTGCTTTCTTCTTTTGATGTGCAGCGGCTTTCTCAGCTTTCCTTTGCTTTAAACGTTCAACTTCAGTCTCTTCTGGAACATATTCAGGATCATCTTCCTGTCTAATCTTCCTGTACCTTTTGACACCACGTTCATCAAGATACGCTTCGTATCCAGGCTCGATTAGAAAATCATTAGAATCAGAATTAGACTCGTCATCGCCACCTGCTGATGTACCACCAGCTGTACCTGCACTAGATACACCCACACTAGATGTACCAACGACACCTGTATCACCACCATCGTTACCATCACCTCCACTGTCATCACTATCACTCCCGGACTCATCAGAATCAACCGGATCTGGGCCAAACTTTTCAACCATTCTTCTCTTCAACTCCGGCTCTTCATCGCCGGATTGGTTGTCATCATGACGCCATTTATCATTTGCTGGAGTAACATAATCAGTGTTTCCTAGCGCACCAAACAGCTTTCTTGGAGGCACGCTTTCTTTGTATCTTTTGGCTGCTAGATTCTTGATTATTCTTAAAGAGTTGAAATTCATAGCTTCTATCTTCAGAATGTCATTGTCGGCTTTCGGAAAATTAGGATGTTGAACATTCATAATCATTTGAAGAAACCACGGATACATCCAGAACTTGTTCCCGGTTATTCTACTCCCAGTCCTCGTCATGTTTTCTTTCATATTGGCGAAGAGATACTTTGAGATGCTAAACGGTTTGTTCAGCACCAACGCCACCATGAATCCGAGTAGATCATTTCCAGCCATATCGTATCCAGCATGTCTATTGCTAAGACATTGAATGAGAATGTGCAATAAGAACTTGTAGCGTAATGGCAGATCACCCTTGTTGATTTGTTTGCTGAAGATGTCTCCTCTACACTTCATTCGTAGCAAGCAGCCTCGCGTACACATGATAGGAATAGAATCTGGAGCATCAGGATGGTCTTGTAACTGTAGAACCTCGTTCAGGATATCCGGAGAGACTATGACATCCAAATCATTCACACGACCGCTAATAACTTCTTTTCCATCCAATTGTACAACGCTTACAGAATCCCAGAAAGCTTTAATAAGGGATTTGTAAACGGGCGTCGAGAATGTAACAGCATGATTGATCTGCGACTCCCTGATCCACTTCGTGATATCCTTCAATTCAGCAAGCTTTTCTTCCGGATCTAGAAAAGCGATTTGATTATGGCGTTTTTCAGACATAGTTTCATCTTCTGACTTGTTTTCCTTCTTAGTCGGTTTCTTGCGTTCTTTCGGTGCCATCTGTATATGAAAATGTCCACAATAAGTCATAATGTCACAATAAATGTATTAGACTTATATACAATTATGCTTGAACATCAAAAGGACATATAACACATTGATACAAACATTCTGTTAACAGGAACCAAAAATGAAAAATTGCTAAGGCATGGACGACGAAACAGAAGGTCTTCGACGAAACAGAAAGATGTATGCCGAAATGGAGTTGACCATTGACTAGTTTGTTTTGTCGACATCACCTCGACGAAACGGATTCGTTTCGTCGTTGGTTTGATTCGTTATGTTTGTTTCGTCGTGTTTGATTCGTCATGTCTGTTTCGTCGAAAAGGGGGTTTGTGAACAGTTAGGGTTTATCCGTTTCGTCGATTTTGGGGGTTTTTCTGTTTCGTCGTATGGGATCTAATCCAATGAACAAGAAACACACAATCCATCATTTTGAATCATGTTTTACCCAAAACAAACAGACAACCAATTTTAGATACAAAATCAACATCAGTTTTAACCGAACCCACCAAAACCATTCAAACAACAAACACACAAACATCCCTTGTTTTTTTTGTTATATGAACCTGAACCCAAATCAATGCACATATACACACATAAACCCTAAATCTATCAGATTTCATAAGCAACCAAACAAGATACAAGATAAGATCATGAAATTATAAGAAAAACACGGGTCGGTCACCGAGGGTTTCAAACAAAATCAGACGGTCCAAAATGTTTAAAACATGAACAGGATCCTTTTTATACCTTTGAGTTTTGTTAGATTACAAAGAAATATGAGGGATTTGAGAGATTGAAGTTTGGTAACAGAGGATATGGGTTTTGAGTGAAAGAGAAGACAAACAGTTATGATTTTGAAAAAGTGAACACTGGGACCCCTTATATACACCGCCTCATTACGACGAAATGGACAGCTCGACGAAACGGACTTGGGCTCGAAGAAACGGAACTTGTTGGGCTGGACTTGGGCCTTAAAAGTTATCCCACGACAAAACAGAACTGGGCTATTGCGTTTCGTCGTAGCCTCGACTAAACGAATCTATTTCGTCGACTACTAAACTAAGTTTGACCAAGGTTGACCAAGTTGACATCTTTGACTTTGACCATGTGTGTTTCGTCGATAATATCTTGTTTCGTCGACCATACTTTGTTTCGTCGACATCAATTTTCAAAAACACTAAGGCATGAAAATTTTGCACACTGAAGAGATTTTGTTTAATTGAACAGATTTCCATTTTGATTGAGTTTTCAATTGCAAGGATGTGTTATGAAGTAGGTTTCAGGCTTCCGGTAGAAAACTTCGAGATACCAACCATCGGCAAATCAAAACAAGTAATTTACACTACAACACAAATTAAAGTACGTTAAACTAACGAAAGACAATAACATAAAGAATTAGTACAGAGAACAATATTTTTGCGAGTTTCAAGGTAAGAGAATCATTACCAGCTTACGGTCCTTGTCAAAACGGTTTCTGATTTCTGTTTAAAGCTTTAGATAAGTATTTTACCACAATTATCGGTATTGTTGTCCACCTAAGCTCAACTTATCAGATGTAATCATAATTAGGAGATATGATTTACGGTAAGAGTTATACTTACTTGTCGGTGTTCATCCACTCACGACACATTCCCGTATCAAGGTATGCACGAGAGTTCATCTTACCGGTGAGTATACTACTTATCATCCGTTTGACCGTATAAAAGATGTGAGAAACTCACTTATTTTGATTGAAAACAAGCCCTATGTGATAGAATCACTTATTGAAGAGGAACTTGATTTTCATATGCATGAGGGCACAGGAGCAAGTCCGTGAACAGGTCAGTACTTTCGTACAGCAGAGAGACGAACTTGACTCCCGCAAAGAATGTGATATATTATCACTTGTTTTATGGGACATGTGATTGTTGATCACTTATTGAGGTCGAATGCAATATGTACACGTATGTATAGTATCATGGAAGATCTAGACTTCGTCTCCGTTATTTTTACGGTAAAAGATACAACCATGATACCCAGATGATAAGACAGCATAAAGACCGAATATCTCAGAACCTCGGCAATCTCTCAAACGAAATTTCGGTACTAAGACCATATGCCAATGTGTGGTTCCCACCTGGTCTTCAGTCGATTTAAGTTTATATCACCCTGCACACTTTAAAATGATTGTGAGCCTACCGATACATCCTATATAGAGCTGCTTATCGTTTTTCATTTTGCATTTCAGTTCAAAAAGGTTTCGACAGACCACTGATCTACTATCATTTTCTCTTTTTCTCGCCAGGAAACTCATTTTTGCTTTTCTATTGTTTTTGGGTTTTGAAATTTTTTCACTGTTTTTGAATTTTCAAATTTTGGATTTACTCCCCCTAAAATCAACAAACTAAGATAAATTTTAAAAACAAAGGTATTTACAAAAATGATTTTCCGATGTCGGTTAACTCATGTTTTACCTCAATTCCGTTTACCAAAATTAAATTTTTGTCAGAAATGATTTATCGAATTTTGGAAAAATGAGTTGGCACGTCGGTAAGCGGTGCGAACCATGACAACATTGACGAGTTTCATAGTGAAAAAATCACGTGTGAGGTGATATTCGAGATCAACGTGTCTGGTCAAATAGTGTTGTACGAGAGGATAACAATTTATAAAGCAGCTTAAATATCGACAAGTATAGGAGAGATTAGAAATTTAAAACGGTATACTGCAACTGCTTCGTGCATTGCAATGAATATGAGTGCTCTCCCAAACTGGATATCCACCCGGTGTGGATTTCAAAGTCGATTTTGTAGCTACTGAGAAATCTCTTCACAGCAACAAGATCATAGACCTCTGGGTCCGGCTGGTCTTCCATATTGCACCAGCGAAGGTCTTTATCTTTCTCTTGAGAAGTAGTGTGCAGTTGTTCAATCCATGCCAAGGCATCCGCACACCCGGTTGGTTTGTTCAACAAACACATTTTCTTCAATCACACCACAAAGAAATGTACACTGCACGGTCATCTTGTTGAGTTTGAACTTCTGACGTGCTGCAGGTGCGTACATTTTGATTGAATCTATCCTGGGAACCCGATCAAAGCCTTGAACAATCAAACTTTGGAATGATTTTCAATTTGTCGAAGGTTTTCAATTTCTTTCGACAGACAATTCTGTCTTCTTTTATTTTTCTCTCCATCAAAGGCAACAATTTCTTTTGTCACCGATCTTGTGCATGAATATTCCACTATCAATAATCCTATGACTATTGAAAGTTCCTCCTGGAACATCCTGCACACTCACTCAGAGATTAGTTGGAGAGGGGGACCCAAGCCTTCATAGACTTAGGTTGCCCTTGAGAATCAAGAAATGTAATTTCAATTTCTTGATGATTTTGAAATTTCACGCCTCCCCCTGAACCTTCACCTGTTTTCGGTTTCAAAGCTTGTTTCCATTTACCAGATTGTGTATTAATTACAATTTCTGGTTTTAACGGTTGTTGTGAACTTGGTTTCCTTTTAACATTTTCCGATTTTAAAGCCTTTTTGATCACCTTCATATTTTGACGTCGTTGTTTTGTTTCCTGTTCTTTAACAGTGCGTTTGTCAGCTTTTGGTGACACAGGACGACGTTGTTGGTGACCTTGTTCAGAAGGGGCTCTTTCAACAAAATTTGGTTTGGGCGAGTTTGTGCAGTCTTTAATGATGTGCCCAGACTTCCCACATTTGAAACAAGTTCTCCTTTCAACAAACTTAGGTGAATCTGATCGACCAACAGATGTCGAACCCATAGAACCCGAGGTACTAGCTTTTTCATCACACCCGTTTGAATGTTGAGTGTAATTGTTTTGGCTATCACGTTTCAAAATTTTGACTTGTTGTACAAAATCGGTGTTTGACATGTTTTCAAAAGTCTCAGTTTTATCCGTACCCTTCGATTCTATAAATTTGACATTACTGTTTTTCTTCTGATAACGAGCTCCTTTTGTATCAAATTTAGATTGAGAAACATTAGGCTTTTAAGCTCGCTTTTCTGATTGTTTACCCTTAGCAGCAATAGGTTGTTGCTTTGTTGGTGATTTTCGATTTCCAAATTGTTTCTTGATTTCAGCTTTTGGAATTTGGTCACATTGAGTTACAGTAATTCCTGGAATTGTCTTTCCCAAAAAATTGTTTGTATTATTTTCAAAAACTTGATCAATCGAAGATGGATTGACATCCTTAATTGGAAAATTGTGATCTGAATAGATTTTAGAATCACCAACCAAAGTGTACAACAGGTTATTACTCTTAACGGTAGGCACAAATTTCTTGTCATTCTTGACAGGATCTATCACTTGTTGGACAACTGGTTGAACAGCAGGAGTAGGAGGATCACACAGAATATGATTCTCAATTGGAACTTCTACTCCTTTCATTTTGTCAAGTGATTTATCCTGATTACTCACATCTGATTCTGGTTCATCATCCGATGACTCATAGTCCTCAATGATTGGAGGACTTTGTTTCGTAGATGTTTAAGTTTCTGTTTGCTCAGATGATGTACTTGAAGAATTTTCCTATTTGAACCCTAGGCCAGTGGTAACTTCCTCATAATCAAGAGGCACACTGGGCTCAAACCGTGGCATTTCTTCTTCATCAGGCATATAGGTATAATTATGTCTTAAAGGAGGCGGTCATTTCTTATAACCAACACCTTTCTTGTTTCCCTTCAGTTGTTGAACGTCAATAATGTGATCGAGCACAAATCGGGAGTTAGAATAACTCTCCAACTTTTGCTTGATTGCATCATGCTCGCATTTGGCAATGGCTAATTCCTTTTTGGTTTCCTCAACAATGTTAATGTAATTGTTAATACTAACTTGTTTATGGTAAACAGTTTTGGTCACTTCGGAAACACTTTTCTTTAAGGTTTCAATTACAGATTTAAACTCCTTTTCGTTTCTAACCAGAGCTATATTCGCCTCTTTGCACTTAGACATTTCAACAACCAAACTTTGATTATGACTATGAAGCTTTTCAGATTCAAGCTTCAAATCAGCACAAATATTACAAACACTAGGAGCAGGAATTTCAGAATTTACCTGACTCGTAGAGGCTGAGACATTTGCCATAAAGGCAGTCTGATAAGAAAAAGATCCGTCTTCAGAAAAGAACTTCTCCATTTCTTTAGATGCTACAGCAGCCTTCTTGATCAGAACTGATTTTTGACATTTCAACTCCTCTGCTTCATTCAACAAGTCATCAAGATCAGAACTTGTTTCTTCCTTCACATCAGATTCAGAATGATAATCGCCCGAAGTAGAACCTTCTTCATCAGAACTCCCGGTATAACCCGAACTGTCGTCACTTTCAGAAAATTCTTCCTTATGAACGTACTTGATGTGATTGATGATCTTTGCATAACACGCTGTTCCTCCTTTATCTTGATCACCTTCCCCAAGTTGTAAAGACCAATTAAACCCTTCATCAGCTTGAACGGTCAATGTTTGATTGGTTTTGACTGCTTCTGGTTCTGATTGTTGTTCACCGCTATCATCCTTCTTTCACGATTGTCTTGATTGTCATTGACATTTGAAGTACTTGTCTGATTTCTGAATGGGTTCTGATTGCCTTGTTTGCTTGGTCGGGTGCACTCACGTTTGAAGTGACCCTTTTCTCCACAATTGAAACATGTAACCGCTTCTTTATCAAATCCGTACTTCGTATCTTGTTTACTTTCCAAAGAACTTCTTCCTGTTCGAACCATAAAGTCCTTCGCCCTTCTAACAGCACTTGCGAAAGCCCACTTTATATCCATCAACTCCATTTCATCACGGTTGATTTGTAAGTAATCTTCGTTGGTCAAACTAATGTTTCCAATTTGACCTGCGACCAAACCGCAGTAAGCACTGACCATAGTATTAATGAGTTCCATATGTTCCTTTGCTACTTCAATGCTAACATTTTAGAGGTTTGATGTATCAACTTTGACTGTGTTAGGGTTTAGGGGTGGAGGATTGTTGGTATAATGAGCTTGCTGTTGTTGTGGTAGGGCTTGTTGTTGTTGTGGTTGGGCTTGAGGTTGGGGTATAGATTGTGACATGTAAGCCTTTTGATTCCACTGTTGTTGAGTAGTGGTAACTTGAGGTGGAGGTTGAGATTGTGAAAGATAAGCACTTTGATTCCACTATGGAAATGGTGATGAGCTTATATTGGATACAAACGCCGTTTGAAGCTTCGGTTGCTGAATGGAACTAGAACTAGCTGAAGGACCAAAACCAGGCAAATACATTTCCGTGTTTTGAGGAGGTGCAATCATTTTAGCTTTCCGAATTTCCTCTTCGTTCTTGTACTCCAACTTCTGAATGAATTCATAGAGAGTGCCATTGGCTGTATCCATAGCGCCCGTATGCTTTAGAAGTTCAATGAATGAACTCCACTTAGGAGGTAGAGCATCAGCAAACCATGCAATCATTTCCGGATGAGTTGCAGCAACATTATAAGAACACATTTCACTCGTCAAATGATAAAAGCAAGAAGTCATATCATTTAGAGTTTCATTATCCAAGAATCAAAATGATTCAAACTCTTTCTTCAATAAATCATGACGTGTCTTTCTAGAAGCAGCATTTCCTTCTCCTCTCGCTACCAATGCATCCCATAACCCTTTCGTGTTGTCACAGTAAGCAAATTGATGATAGATTTCTTTGTGAAGCGATTGTGTAAGAATAGCAAACGCTTTTTTCTCTAAGTCATAGGCTTTCTTGTCATCTTCAAGCATATTAGTAAAACCCGCTGCAGTTGAGGCTGCTTCTTCGAGAGCATTGTTGCGTGGAGTAATGAAACACCTCCAAAGATCGGTGCTTTGCCCTTGAACGTATGTGGTGAAACGACCTTTCCATGTCGGAAATTCATTCATGTGATTCAATTTTGGCAGGCGATTGTTGCTACCCGTCTCACTCTTACTAAGCAAAAGATTTTGAATGCTCTGATTTTGATTTGACACCATTGCCCATTGACTGGCACTAATAGATTGTTGTTGTTGAGGTATGGTACTCCTCATATATTCAGCCATCGAAGTCGGTTTTTGAACTGGTTGTGAGTCCGTACTCCAATCCCAAGGACTTGTACTACTCATATTTGATATTAGAAGAACTGTACCTGGTAAAACACTTGAAAGCACAAAGTTAGAACAGTTTTGCAAGCCCTCTGTATAAAATTGACAACAGATGACGACGAAACACTTTCCACGAAACACTTCTGTTTCGTCGAAATGTGTTATGACGAAACGAAGTCTGTTTCGTCGAAATGTGTTATGACGAAATGAGGTTTGTTTTGTCGAAATGCCTTATGACGAAACGGAGTTTGATTCGTCGCTAGTGCTTTTCGTCGAGGATAAGCTTCAGACTAGTGGGTCAAGTGGGTGATAGTTGGTAAAATTTTTCAACTTAAATCATATCACTTACTGACACAGTACAGAATTTTCAACATACATCATGCCTGTTAAGTCTAAAAGTATGGGTGAATAATATTTAATTGATTTTAATTCTTTCCCAATTTCTTTTAATTCTAAATTCCAAGAAAATCTCAAGAACAGTTTGAAGATGCTTTGAAGGAATGAAGAACAAGCCCATAAATTATGAGTTTTCCGGTAACTTAACAACTTTCCGAAATAAGAAATTTTACAAGACTTTCATTAAAAACCCGGTTTATCACTTTGAACAATCAATCTAACAAGGTTTTTGATAAAACTCTTTAACAAACAAAAGTATTCAAGCAGATTTTCAACACATTTCCAGAAAAATATTAGTTTTTCAAGAACAAGATTTCCAGAAAATCATGAATAACAATTTCCAATACTTGATAAAAATCCAACTATGTTTGATTTTAAACAAGGATAAGAGCCATATGCTCTGATACCACTTGTAGGTCCTGAAATCTGAGGATCGATAACGAAAACCTATCCTTGTTTATAACAAACAATGTCACGTGTGCGGAATCCCCGTAACGATGCCAAATCAAACACAGTAAATAACACACGCGGTATAATCAACGAAACACAATCTATTGATTAAATTGGGATGAGAACCAAGAACAACTAATACACACACAGTTTGACAAAATAACTTTAAGGATATGCTCTCATCTTGTTTCTGAGTGAAACCAGAAAGTGTTTATATAGTAGTCTGGGCCATAGTCTCGACGAAACACAAGGTGGGTTGACGAAACAAACATTGGGCCAGGTACTAGGCCTGAAGCAGCACAATAGTCGACGAAACAAGAGTTGTTTCGTCGCTGATGACGACGAAACATAATCAAATGGACATTGGTTTGTTTCGTCGTGATGTGTTCGACGAAACAGACTTGTTTCGTCGAAGGCTGCACATGCTTAACTGTTTGCTGCAAACAGACAGTTGCAGCAAACATCATACAAACACAAACATAATGACAGTTATACCCTTATATGCAACATGCATTGTTCGTATACATTACATACCAAATAGAGACAAAATAAATCGGACACAAGTGGATAGGAGGATATCCTACTTGGTCGACGGCAAATACAGACTCGATAAATGTTAAAAGACCGTACAAAATACAACGGTAAATAAGACTAGTTACAGACACAAAAAGGTGCACCAACATCACAGCAGATGGAAGACAGATCTCAACCAAAGCCTAAAACTCCTCCTGCATCCTCTCAAAAGGATCAAGTTGTATCAACAGGGACACCACAATATAAAGCAATGTATTCACTTGAATCTATCTTCGACAGCCCAGCTCTCGGGGCAAATTCTCTTTCTACCCCTATCGTCATTGCACAACTCCCACTATGAATGATACCTCTGTTGGATGCACTTAATATAGCCCAGATACAAATCAGTTCTTCTCAATCACCTATCAATGAGAATATACCACAACAAGTGACTGAGTCTGGTGTCTCTATCTCTGCTAACCCACCAACAGTTGAGGAGGCTACACTGCAGGAATTACAAGTAATCCCTGTCAGTTGTTCAAGTGGAGCAGCTACTACAGGTGTTGAACCCACTGGTTTACACCTGGACAGTAGTTTCATTAGTGGACTCCCTTGAAGGCAATTTCTTCTTTGGGAACCATAGTGTCCATTGGTGTGTTTCCATTATACACTGGTGACCTTAAAATGGTAACCTCTGCTTAAGAAAGAAGGTCCTAGTATCGAGAACAAGGGGCATTAGTGGATGATTTTTGGGAAACTTTTCCTAAGTCAACCACTGATACAACCACCACTGATGGGAAATCAGATGATCCCATTAACTTGGGTGATGGTTTAAAATACAAAGAATTAATGGAGATGGTTGATAAACTTGACACATCTGTTGCAGAAATCAAAACTATCCTGCAACAGTTGTTACAAGCTCAAAAGGCTACACCCACTGCTGCACCATCTGCAACATCTGCTCCATCCCCTGCTGAGCTATGGCATCTGTTTCAACCTCTGCTTCACAAACAAAGACAATATGCAAATCAACAACATGAAGTTCAACTTCAAATGGTCAGAAATGTCATGGAAGCTAGGTACAAAGATACTCAAGCAGTTATCAAAGCCATTAAAGCTCATCTGCTTCAAACCACTGGCACTGCTCCTCCTTCAATCATCTATGTTGAAAATCCTGATGATGCCAAAAAGTGGGAGAAAACTAAAGGGAAGAAGGGAAAAGAAGATGGTTTATACATGCCACCTGATTCAATGTCCAAACTTGTGGTAAAAATCCCAAGGCCAGATGATTCCAAAAAGGTTGATGAGACTCAAAATGCATTTGCTGCATTAAAGGCAAACATGAAAGAGTCAATGGAAATAAAAGGGTCTAAAAGGTTTGAGGAGGAGAAGAAAGTTTTGATGGAAAAAGAAGAGCAGGGTACTTCTAAACCAAAAAGAAGACAGCCTACCAGAAAAGTAAGCCAACGCAAAACCACACCTTCCAAAACCACCAAACAAACTCCTCAAATCCCCAAAATTTCCTCGCATTAAACCTCCAAACCAACAGATGTTAAAACACCTGTTGTATCAACAGTTTTTGGTACTTCAATGGTTTCAACAGATGTTATCCCAACAACTGCCATTACTACTACATCAACCCACACTCAATCTACTGCCATACCAAAAACAATATCACCACCACAAAAACCACCTGCCAAAAAGTTGAAAACAACAGTTGACACATCAACTGTTATAGCGACAACAGTGGTTGAAACACCAGTTGTTTTAATAGCTGGTAGTCAGATACCCACTACTTCAATCACTGCCACTCAACCCACAGATACACCACCAACTTCTCCAAAGCACAAAAGGAGAAGGATAACAAACATTGTACTGGAAGATGACACTTCCCAAACTCTAACATCTACACAACCACTGTCCCTTGTCACCATTCCAAACCCTGTTCCATTATCTTCAGTTCAACCCTTCAATCAAAACACTTCCATTGTCCCTGCAGGAGTATAATATCCTCTAGATCTTCCAGCAGTCAGGGAGGAAATCAAATCCTTCTACTCTGAAGATGATCCTGAAAAGAGGAAACTCCCATATGTTCAAGGTTATCCTTTGCCAAGAAATATAGAAGAATATCTCAAAATAAAGGCCCAACAAGCAGAGGATATATCTAAAAGAGACACAGAGGGAAAGTCAGACAAAGAGATTCAAAGAAATTTGCAATACCTGCTCACCAAAGTTAGAACTTTAGAGCAGTTCTCAAAAGTCCTTTGTCAGAAATTATTAGAAAAAGATGATGAAAGCATGAGAAATGACTATCTTGAATACATCATGGCATACAAGAAGTACAGGGCAGAAAAGTATCAATACAAAGAATGGACCATCAGCGAACTACAAGAGGAGACAGCTAGAATTCAAAAGATGATTCAAGACTAGGTAAAGCAAACTCCTCCAGTCTGGGCCAATTACAAGAAAAATGTACCAGAAACGGCCTTGAAACTGAAAAGAATGAAAGAAAAGCTGATAACTGCTGATTATGGGTCAAGGAACCAGGTTACAAGGTGGACAGAAGAAAAGGTGTTAGCTACCTATAAAAGGTTGGAAGAGCTAAGGAAGAGAGATCCAACTGCTCCTAAAAAGCCTGATCATCCGGAAGCAGTGGTTCCAGTTAAACAACAAAAATTGCCAATCAGGAGACCCACTGCTCCACATGCTACCATCCTTTATCAAAGAAAGAAACAAAAGCAGATGGATGAATTAACAAAAGAAGACAAGACTCAAGAAGAATACATCATCAAAATGGTTCTTCAGACACTTAGGGAAGAAAAACAAGACTCAGCACAATCTAAACTTTAAGTTTTTATACTCTATACTTTAAGTATTTACCGACTGACTTATTTATTTATTTTATTTATAAGTCTATATAAATATAACTATATTTATCATTTATATTTGTTATGCATGGTTTTCTAAGAAACGACCTGTGTTTGCACACGGGTCTTACCGCTAGTATAATATAATCTCTATACTTATAAATTAAAATAAGAATACACGTGGCTGGTTTTCAGCCCCCTTCTATTATTTTAGGCTCTATTTAGATCTCTCTTTCACTGCCATGTGGCATTTTTTACACGTGGCATATTTTGTTCCCATCGACGATTTTATTCTGCCGTTCTAATTAGGTTACCACATTACGAGATCCTTCATACTGTGACAATAAATCAACTATATGCTTAGCCAAAGGAAACAAGCCCCGGGGGCATATTATAGTAGAATAGAAGGGTACTTCACGTCGTGTGGTTTCAAGAAGTGTGCTAATGAACACACTCTGTTTACTAAAATTTCTAAGGACGTGAAAATAATGATCTGTCTGTATATGGATGACTTAATTATAGCCACCAATTCTTTAAACACCATACTTAAATTCAAGGAATCCATGAAAACGGAATTTGAGATGACCGATATGGGTGTTCTACACTATTTCCTTGGAATGGAAGTGTCATATAATAACAGGAACATTATGCTTTCACAACAACAATATGCAAGAAGTCTGCTCGACAAATTTAAAATGACGAATTGCAAGATTGTTTCAACACCAATGGAATACAGCTTACATTTATCCAAACAAGATCCAGAAGAAGAAATGGACTCGAAAGTTTATAGAAGCTTGGTTGGAAGTCTCATGTATTTGACAAACACAAGACCTGATATTATGTTTGCCGTCAACAAAATAAGTCAGTTTATGGAACAACCCAAGAGAAGCCACTGGGAAGCCGGGAAAAGAGTTTTAATATACATAAAAGGAACTCTAGATCATGGGCTCGTATACTCTAAAGGAAGCAAAGTGACTCTAATCGGATTCAGTGACAGTGACTATGCAGGAAGCATTGATGACAGCAAGAGTACATCTGGGTATTTATTTCATTTAGGATCAGGAGCTATAGCATGGCAATCGAAAAAACAAAAAGTAGTGGCGTTGTCTTCAACTGAAGCTGAATATATTGCACTTTCTATGGCCGGATGTCAAGCTCTTTGGCTTAAAGGAATTCTGAATGAATTGCAGGAAAATGTTGATTATCCACTCACAGTTTACTGTGACAATAAATCAACTATATGCTTCGCCAAAGATCCGGTATATCATGGTAAAAGCAAGCACATAATAGTTAAATATCATTTTATTCAAGACTTGGTCAAGAACAGTGAAGTAGAAATTCTATTTTGCCCAACAAAACATCAGATAGCAGACATACTTACCAAAGCACTACAACCGAAGGACTTTGCACATATGAAGGATCTCCTGAATGTTACTGCATTCTAGCTTACGGGAGGGTATTAGAGGATGATTATAAGCTAAAATAGAATAATAGTTAGATTAGTTATAAAATATATTTTATGTAGCATTATTATTTTTAAATTTATATCCTAAGTATTGGCGGTTACCTACATGTTAACCCTAATATATATATGTAATCCCCTGTACAATTCGTTTTCACCAATTCAATCAAGAACACGATTTATAATTCATTCGAATATTCATTCTGTTAGTGTCTGCAAATCCAATAATTTTGTAACCAATGCTAAAGGGAATTTATTAATTGATTATTGCAAATATTTCTGGGGTTGGTCCTCAAGCAGTGGTTTGGATCAAAGCTACTATAAAAGATCAAAGAGTTGAATCACCAATTCATGTTCTTGAAAAAGAATCAATTAAGATATATGGTGATACGCAGGTAACAGTTAGGGCGGATTGGTAGCGGGTCAAAACGATTAGGTTGAAACATGTTTTTCCACAAGTCAAACAAGTTAGTCGTGGTTGACCTGCATACATTTTCTTTGCTATTGTATTATATAAATAATTGTTGGGGAAATTCGAAATTGCTTGGATAAATCTGAAGTCGTGTAATCACTTTCAGATCAAACAATTGGAGTGGCTACCAATCTTTGATCGGATAAAATCAGATTGATTCTAGATTTCTGTATGAATTTGGTTGAGAGAATTTTGACGAACTGTGAAATCCGTCTAGGGTTTGGAAAACCGTTTGAGAGAGCGTATTTGCAGTTTTCCATAACTGCCTGCAGTTTTTGTTTTGAACAAAAACACCTTTAGTCCCTCATGTTTCAAAAGTGCATATTTTGTCCGAAATTTAATTTCTGATGCATTTTCGATAAAGGACTTTTGTCCAAAATAAAAAATTTTCCAATTGACCTGGCAGCTCGACCCCAGCCAGGGGCTGCCGCCCCTTGGACCCCGCCAGGGGCTGCCGCCCCTTGGACCCCGCTTCTCTCGGGGGCGCTGCCCCCTTGGATCCCCCGTTAGTCCCGATGACATTCAAATAAGCGTGCACTCTTATTTGTATGTCACGCGCAATCTCAAATTACACTAAAATATCCAACATACCTCCCCCATTTTAGTGTAAATCATAGATTAACTAACTTGTTCACAGCAACCAAAACAAACTAATGCATAAATGAAATGTCGTGACGATTGAATTTCATATTAGTATATTACGCATTCCAAATATTCGAATTTAAGGGTGTCACTAAGGATTGAACCCTTAATATCCATAATGAATACATGAAGATAATATACACATTAGTTTACATACATAGATCTAACTTGACACTATCTTTTACTAGCCTATGTCCCTATCCTTCATAAGCATATCAAAGCCAAGTCCAAGCTTCTTGAAGCAGCTAAACTTCATGCTCATATAGGTAGCTCTTTTACTCTTGCACCTGCAAATGCAATTTTTCAAAAGAGCTATTAAGAAGAAATACCTCAACCTTCCTTAACTTGCAGATCTAAACACATACCTTTGGGACAATTTAATGTTGTGTTCCAAACTCTAGATGTTAAGCTTTCCACATTGAATTCTGCACCTAACGTCATATTAGGTGGGAATTGGGTATCTTAACATGAGAGTTTTCAGATGGACTTTAACCCTGATCCCACAGCTGATACTTTCACGAGATCTCTAGTTAACCCTTTGGTTAAATGATCAGCTAAGTTCTGTTGAGTTCTGACATACTCAACCGAAATCACACCATGCATGATGAGCTCACGAACCATGCTGTGTCTCACACCTAAGTGTCTTGACTTGCCATTATACACTTGACTATATGCCTTAGCCAATGTAGCTTCACTATCACACCTTATAGAAATGGGAGATATTGGTTTGGGCCACAATGGAATCTCATAAATCAAGTTTCTTAGCCAATCAGCTTCCTTACCAGCTGCCGCTAAGGCTACAAACTCAGATTCCATAGTTGAGTCAGTTATGCAAGTCTGTTTCTTTGAAGCCCAAGAAATAGCACCTCCCCCAAGTAGGAATACCCAACCACTTGTGGAAGAATGATCTTCCTTATTGTTTATCCAACTTGCATCTGAATATCCTTCAATCACTGAAGGAAATCCAATGTAAGTCAGACCATAATCAATGGTTCCTTTCAAGTATTTGAATACTCGACCTAATGCTTGCCAGTGATGAGTACTAGGATTGCTAGTAAATCTACTAAGCTTTCCAACAGCATACGCTATATCTGGTCTGGTACTGATCATAGCGTACATAAGTGATCCAATTGCTCTTGAGTACTCAAGTGGAGATACTGCAATACCTTTATTAGGTAATAGCTTCAAACTAGGATCAACATGAGTACTTGCGGGAGAACAATCCTTGAAATTAAACTTGTTCAGGATCTTCTCAATATAGTGGGATTGAGAGATTGAAATGCCCCTGTTCTCACGTTTGATTTTAATACCTAAAATCACCTCAGCCTCCCCCATATCCTTCATAGCAAACTTAGATGATAAAAATTCCTTTGTTCTATCGACTTGATCTTGGTTAGTACCAAAAATCAACATATCATCTACGTACAAACAGATCATGACTCCGTTTCCAGAAGCATCAAACTTGCTATAAACACATTTGTCTGCTTGGTTTAAAACAAAACCATTAGACAACACAATCTCATCAAACTTTTGATGCCACTGTTTAGGTGCTTGCTTCAAGCCATAAAGAGATTTAATTAGTTTACACACCTTGTTTTCACTTCCAGGCATAACAAACCCTTCTGGTTGTTTCATGTAAATCTCCTCATCTAATTCACCATTTAAAAATGCAGTTTTCACATCCATTTGGTGAATTTTAAGATTATGTATAGCAGCAAGTGCTAATAATAATCTAATGGTAGATATCCTTGCTACAGGAGCATATGTATCAAAGAAGTCAATACCCTCCTTTTGTCTAAACCCTTGGATTACTAATCTGGCTTTGAACTTATCAATAGTACCATCCACCTTCATCTTCCTCTTGAAGATCCATTTACTTCCCAATGGTTTACAACCAGGAGGTAAGTCCACCAATTTCCAAGTGTTATTTTGCAAGATAGAATCCATTTCATCTTGGATGGCTTCTTTCCAAAAAGAAACATCCCTTGAAGCCATTGCATCACTATATGTCTTTGGATCCTCATCGACATTGAAACAATATTGATATTGAAAATTAATATCAACCCTTGAACCTTCAACTAAGTACAATTGAAAATCGTCACCATAAGACTTGGCCTTTCTTTCTCTCGAACTCCTTCTTGGTTCGGTGCTAGTTGAAGGCATAATTTCTTTTCCATTAGAAATCTTTAAAGAAGGATTCATATCCTTTGGCCTAGGTATAGATGTGAATCTCTCTTCATCGTATTCTACATTTCCACTTCTTGCCTCAATGACCGTATGTACTGACACGTGGTCATTTGGTTCTATTACATAGAACCTGTGAGCAAATGAATGCTCCGCATATCCAATGAAAATGCATTCTATACCTCTTTCCCCTAAGTTTCTTATCTTAGGATCATTGAGCCTTACCACGGCTCTACAACCCCAAACTCTTAGTTTTTCCAACACTGGTGGCTTTTTATACCAAAGCTCAAAAGGGGTTGTTTTGTTCCTTTTATTAGGAACCCGGTTTAACAAATAGCAAGCAGTCAACATCGCCTCTCCCCAAAACCCATTATTTAGACCCGAATGGGACAACATGGTATTAACCATCTCTTTTAGTGTCCTATTCTCCCTTTCCGCCACACCATTTTGTTCCGGTGTGTAAGGAGCTGTGGTATGGTGTATTATTCCAGTTGATTGGAAATACACCGGATCAAAATACTCACCACCTCTATCGGTATGTAGAGTTTTGATCAACTCACTTTGATGAAGCTCTACTTCTTGTTTATAGATTTTAAACTTTTCCAGAGCTTCGTCTTTTGCATGTAACAAGTAAACGTAACAAAATCTAGTAGCATCATCTATAAAGGTTACAACATACTTCTTGTTACCTAATGATGGTGTACCATGAAAATCACATAAATCACTATGTATCAAATCTAACAGTTTACTTTCCCTAGTAACATGTTGCATAAAGGGTTTTCTAGTGATTTTATTCAACTTGCAGATATGGCATTTTTCATTTGTTAAAGTTACTGCCGGAATTAAGCTCATTTTAGACATTTCCATAAGTCGTTTATAATGTACATGTCCTAATCTAGCATGCCATAATTCAGATTTAGACGAATTTACACTAGAAACAGAATCAATCATACAAACAGAATCATCACTAAACGGCACTTCTAGATTTAACATAATCATACCATTACATAAATAACCAAATCCGATAAAAGAACCATGTCTTGACAAGATATACTTGTCACATTCTAACACTTGTTTGTACCCGCAATTATTTAATACGATACCGGATAACAAGTTTTTCCGAATGCCAGGTACATACAATACATTACTTAAACTTAGAGTTTTTCCAGAAGTAAATACTAGTACTACACTTCCAATTCCGTGGATTGGCTCGGTTGCAACATTTCCCATCTTTAAAACAGATCCATCTTCAATTAATGTAAGGTCCTTGAACCATCTTCGATCCTTACATACGTGACTTGTTGCTCCCGAGTCATACCACCAAGCAACAGAATCATCCTGCACATAAAATGCTTCAGAAATTAGTGAAACATAATTCACATCCGAATTATAATTAAAGTCTAATTTCTGACCTTGTTGCTTTGGATCCTTAGAGGATCCACTAGTACCAGCTTCGTTCTTGCCTTTAACAACACGACAATCTCTCTTGAAGTGTCCTTGTTTACCACACTTCCAACAGCCTTCATCCTTAGTCTGTTTTGAATGTTTCACAGCCTTGTTCTTCTTGTTAGGCCCACTTTGAAACTTCCTTTTGTTGTTTCCCTTGTTAGAATTTTTAAAACTAGGACCACTTTCTTCCACCATGTTAACAGAAGACCCACCAACGTGTTTATCTTTGTTAACCTTTTCCATGGCCCGACAAGACTCCTCAATTCGAAAACAACTTCCTAGTTCAACCAGATTCATTTCCTCCTTCTTATGTTTTAAAGTATGTTTAAAATCTTTCCAAGAAGGAGGAAGTTTATCAATGATAGATGGAACAGAAATTGCTTCATCCATCTTTAAACCATGTAGTTCGAATTGACCCAGAATTCTTAGACATTCATTATATTGTTCCATGACGGATCTATCATCAACCATTTTATAATTCATAAAATCACTGACTAAGAATTTCTTACTGGATGTGTCTTCAGCCATGTATTTGGCCTCTAGTAATTCCCACAGTTCTTTTGCAGATTCAACATTTTGATATATATCAAAAAGAGAGTCACACATACCATTCAGAATATGCCCACGACAGATGTAATCAGCATTCAGCCACTTTCCACGCTTCCTAGTTAGTTCCAGCGGTTCATTCGTCACTTCTTCAGGCATCGGGGTACTCAGAACGTACACCACTTTCAAATCCGTCAATAGGAAATGCATCTTCTTTTGCCAGCGACGGAAGTCTTGCCCTTCAAACTTGTCCAATTTCGCAAATTTGTTCATCATAGCCTTCGCAGATTCACCACCGCTTGTCATCTTCACTGAATTGTTTGATCTTTGTTGGGGAAATTCGAAATTGCTTGGATAAATCTGAAGTCGTGTAATCACTTTCAGATCAAACAATTGGAGTGGCTACCAATCTTTGATCGGATAAAATCAGATTGATTCTAGATTTCTGTATGAATTTGGTTGAGAGAATTTTGACGAACTGTGAAATCCGTCTAGGGTTTGGAAAACCGTTTGAGAGAGCGTATTTGCAGTTTTCCATAACTGCCTGCAGTTTTTGTTTTGAACAAAAACACCTTTAGTCCCTCATGTTTCAAAAGTGCATATTTTGTCCGAAATTTAATTTCTGATGCATTTTCGATAAAGGACTTTTGTCCAACATAAAAAATTTTCCAATTGACCTGGCAGCTCGACCCCAGCCAGGGGCTGCCGCCCCTTGGACCCCGCCAGGGGCTGCCGCCCCTTGGACCACGCTTCTCTCGGGGGCGCTGCCCCCGAACCCCCGCCAAGGGGGCGCTGCCCCCTTGGATCCCCCGTTAGTCCCGATGACATTCAAATAAGCGTGCACTCTTATTTGTATGTCACGCTGTTGATACATATTATGTGGACGCGACTTGGTTCGGTTCAACTCGGTTCGGTTCGACCCGGTTAGGTTCGGCTCAAGCCCGACGTCACGACATTCCTCCGTCGTGCGTCCCAGAGTTCGTCACGCGAAGCACGGAGAGCCGAGGACGTTTCCCGCTTGACACATCATGCTGACATCATCATGATGATGTCATGATGATGTCACTATGTTGACTAAACTTCAAATATTGAAACAAGCTGGATCTGTACGTGCATGCATGTATTGTGGGCCTTTTTCTATGGGCTTTGACCATCATTGGGCCGAACCCCACCTCCAATCGCACAAGACTTATATTTATACCGAAATCACTTGTGATTTCGGTGGGTGTGTAAAGAGCGAACAAGGACACAAGGCAGAAACAAGTGTGAGAGCAAAAACAGTTGGAACATTGTTGTAACATGTTTGTGTCGAAGGATGAGCTCGAAAGATATCCCACGAAGGATACTGATGGACTTTGAAGGATATGCCATCCTTCGAAGCATATGTGGATCCTTCGATGGATGCATGATCGAAAGATGATGTTTCGATCAGTAATTCTGATCCTTCGAACAGACGTGATGTGATGGATATAAATATTAATGTAGTGTGTGAGAACAGAAGTAGAGAAAACTAGAGAGAGAGTGTAGTGAGAGAAAGTTCCGGTGAGCTTTGTATTTGTCAAATATTGTACCGAAACTTTGTCGAAATCAATACACGTAACTGTTAATCGTTGATATCTTTACGTATTGTTCACTTTCTCGATCTCGGTTTGCATCTCCGGTTGGATTCCGCACAACCGGGTGTGTTCGATAACAAGGATTAGGCGACTAGATCCTCCTAGCCGGACCTACCACGCGCAATCTCAAATTACACTAAAATATCCAACAATAATTAATGCTTTATAAACATGTTTAAGAAGATCATGTAATTGCAACTAATAATCTAATTTGTTGATGTTTTCTTAGGATCAAAAGGGAATTGGTGGATGCAATTTAGGATGATTATGTGTTGGGCTACTAGCCATCATTCTACTTTTTCGTATTTGTCCAATAGTACTTCGATGATTGAATGGGGAGGCGAGGTGGTTAACTTAGAGCCCCCCGGGCAACAAAATGGGCAGCGGGCGATTCTGGAAGATACATTTGGAAAAGCTAGCTATTTTAGAAACATTCAAGTTGTTGACAAACAAAACAATCTCAAATCTCCTAAAGATATAGTCTCTTTCATAGAGAATCCAGTTGTTGTTATGATGTTTATACTGGATGAATAGTGATGTTATGTTATTTCATTAAAACATATATGTACAAAGATATTAGTTATATTGTTGTCATAATTGGCAAAGAGCTTTTCACCATGGTTAGATTGTCTTACTTCCATATTGATATTCAATTAATGCAACGCGTATTTATTTAATTCAACGTTGAAAACTGGCTTTACTTCATAATGCATCTATGAGGTTGTCCGCAGGGCACTTGGTATTTCAAACATCTTCCAAAAACAACAAAAATGTTGATAATAATGAGAATGCTGGTGGTAAGGTCGAAGGTGTTGAACCATTGAAGAAATAACTAAATGTTGCAGACATTGGTAACATGTAATTTTGTTTATTTTAAAGATATGAATTATATAACTTAAGTTATTTTAAAGATATGAATTATATAATTTAAGTTGTTCAATTTGTGTATTAATTCTAATTACATATATTTTTTATTTTATTTAACATTCCATTTAGTTTTATTTAAAACATTTAATAATTTATTAGTTTAGCCCGTGTATCACATGGGTAACTAACCTAGTCTTGTCTATATAAATATAATGCTTCTACATCCACTAATTAAAAACAGACACACACTACTGATAAGAACATTGTAAATTGTTTCAGAAGCATCTAAAACTACCACTAATTAAAATTTTTAATGTACATAAAAATTGGGTAACCTGCAATGACGGCGAATAAGGTCATAAATGACTTGGTATCTGCCTGAACTAGAACAAGGCATGATAGTATGCCTCACATTTTCACTAGAAATAGGGAATTTTCTAGTATGGCCATTAGGTTAGGATTAAACTAATTAATATTCTTAACATATGCTAAGCCAGAAATCATAAACTGATTCAATATATATTAAAGGAAAAAAACATCAAGTATCAACTTCCCTTCCTGCTATGGACCCTTCAATTGCGGAGATTGCTTCACTAGCCTCAGATAGCATTATCCTTCTTGTCTTTCCCCATGGATGGACAGAAAGGTAATCATGAAAAGCCGATACTTGACCCATCTTTTCAAATACCTTTGGTGCCACCCGCGGATCGTATTCTGCACAAGCCATTAACAGCAGCCCTACGTTATCAGCTTCAATCTCCATCCTGCATATATATTGAATCAACCACCAACAATATACGCAGTTTTCACACACCTCATGAACTTATCATAACAAACCTTGGCGAGAAAGGAAGGTCTAGCATAAAGAAAACCGCTCTCGGGTCCAGATCTGGCCTAACAACCATGTAAAAAATTTGCCGCACGAATGCACGCCAGGAGTTCTTTGTAAGCCTTTTAGGTACATGCCTTGCCACGACATGCGCAACCTACACCCATATATTCATGTTTAACCTACACCTTTACATGTATAACCAACCTCTAAAAGCATTAACGGTCGGGTGACATGTTACCTTTTTAAGTCATTTATAATATAATACAGGTCAAAAACTTGTTGCCATTTCTTAACGCGTGAGGTTCGGCTATATAAAGTCCAAATTTTTTAAAAAGTGTACAAAGTCATAAAACACTTGTAATTTCAGCCATAAAACACACCTAAAACCCACAAATAACATAATGAAAACTACTAAAACACCATATTAAAATCATGATAGTCCATAAAAAACTTTAAACACACAATCATAGAACCATGAATACAAAACACAACATGCTAATCAACATAAAACACAATAATGTTTGTCATTCGATAATCAGAACCTAATCATCTGAAACACAAAACACAATCCACATATATGATGTTTTAATAATCTTCATTTTGTTATTTGTGAGTTTCAGATGTGTTTTATAGTTGACATTTTGATCTTTTATGAATTTTTTTACACTTCTTAGGAAATTTGGACTTTGTAGCCAACAACTGCTGCTAGCATCTTAATAATTAACACTTTCGTGTTGACATTAATAATAATAATAATCTAATCTTTAAATAAATATATACCTCATGACAAAGTACGGAAGCAATTTCATCATCTGTTGTAAACTGCTCTAACAAACCACTAAACACAACAATCTTGCCACCAGGCAAACAACACGCAAATGCAGCATCATCCTCTACCACCAAAACATCCCATTTCAATCTTTCAAGATACGAAACACACAATTTCAGCCACTTACGTTCCTCAAATTTTGAAACATATTTCAACCCTGTTAATACTTTAATTACTTGATTCAAAATGTTAACAACCCGAACATGGTCCGGAGGCATGACCGGTAAAACTTTCCCTTCAAATTCAGCCTGAATCATCTGAAACTGACACTCTCCAATCACTCTCTCCGCATTAGCCGATACTGTGAACCATATCGTCTCAGCATTCCCAATTACCCAAATTCCTAATCCTACCAATACAATTAGCAATGAAATGTTTGGTAGCTTAGAGTTTCTAACCAGTCTTGAATCAACATGGTAACATCTATACCTAAAACATCCAACACGCGAACTCCTTAATAGCGACGTAACTTTGGTAACCCTTACTGGTTGAAAATGTGAAGTAAATGTAAACTTACTGGATTTGTTGATGTGGTAATTGGTGATGGAAACTACTGGTTTGGGGACGGTGACT
>JARYGA010016480.1:0-42845 GCA_030545235.1 Helianthus tuberosus | reverse complement strand
TGTAAACTTTTGTTTTTTTTGAACTTTGTCATCTCAAGGGTTTACGATTTAGCTCACTTTATACAAGCATGTGAACTAAATTTCTTTGGTGGAGAAAAAAACTAAATCTGATAATATTTCATCACTTGAAATATATTGCCACTTAGAAATCTCAAATATCATGATGTTACAACGAGTCTCACGATCTATAACATGTTACAGAGCTACTCCATATAGAATATTTGTGTATTTATATATTAATCAATGCAAGTTCATTTTGTTCGTGTCGATCAATCAATTTTTCCATTACGGTGTTTTGTTCTATGATGGTTTTATTGATACTCTAAACAAATCTCCGTGCTATTACAGGCCAAAAACATGTTTTGATGCGACAATCAAGACCATTCGGAATAACAAATTTTTTATTCAACAAAAGGTATATATCATGTGTTCATTACAACTCCTCTTTTCACTTCCATGTTCCAAAGTGTCAAACGTGTGACATGTATTCTCCAATCTCTTTTGCCATTCTTCTAGCTTTAAGTGAATTATTATCTTTTGATTTTCTTAAGCAACATTGGTGATTAATTAATTATTTTAATATCCATTGAACTAGCAGAAACACAGATGAAATACCAAACACCACCCGCAAACGTTTAAAACCCGGAAAATTGTCTCCGCGCCGTCCTGTTCCCGATCACATATTAAAGCCTCCGTACGTGATATCTAAGAAGCCACCTGGCATTGCAAGCGGGCCCGAAGTGCATGATGAAAAGGGAATAGAATGTATGCGAGCTTCCGGTAAGCTTGCTGCACAGGTTCTTCAGTATGCGGGCACATTAGTCAAGGTAATATTTTAATTTCTAAGTCTCTCCTTTTTGAATTTTTTATTTAACCTTTTAATCTGAACGGGATAATGTATTGGCAGCCAGGCGTCACCACAGACGCGATTGATCAAGAAGTTCACCAGATGATTATTGATAACGGAGCGTATCCATCACCTCTCGGTTATGGTGGATTTCCCAAAAGTGTATGCACTTCTGTAAATGAATGCATTTGCCATGGAATTCCTGATTCGCGCGAACTTCAGGTTTGTGTTATTAATAACAACTAGTGGGTTACCACCCGCGCTCCGCAGCGGGTTCGAAACGTAGATAAAAATAAGCAAATCGCGAGAGTTAAAGTTGTTTGATGTTTTAGTTAAGGGGCTAATCATGTCATTATTAAAGGTGAGGGGCTGAACATGTCATTATTAAAGTTGAGGGGCTAAACATGTCATTATTAAAGTTGAGGGGCTAAACATGTCATTACTAAGATTGATGTTTTAGTTAAGGGGATAATCATGTCATTGTTAAGGTTGAGGGGCTAAAGTTGTTTTTTCTTAAAGTTGAGAGGCTAAAGTTGCTTAATGTAGTTTAGGGGCTAAACATGTAGTTATTAAAGTTGAGGGGCTAAACGTGTCATCATTAAAATTGAGGGGTTAAACATCTCATTATTAAAGTCAAGAGGCTAAGGGGCTGTTTGGCAACATCTGAATGGTTAAGTGCTGAACCACTAAGGGGCTGTTTGTTTACCTCTTAATGAGGCTCTTAATGGTTCAGACCTCTTACTGGTTCAGCATTTAATGGTTTAGACTGTTTGTTTCACGGGCAGATGTCTGAATTCAGACATCTGCCTCTGAATGGTTAAGATTTATACAGAGGAGTCTGAATAGTTAAGACCTCTAATCTGAATTGGTCAGACATTTGCCTCGGAACGGTTAAGCATTATACAGGCTCTTAATGGTTCAGACCTCTTACTGGTTCAGCACTTAAAGTTGAGGGCTAAAGTTGTTTATTATTAAAGTTGAGGGGCTAATGTTGTTTATTATTAAAGTTGAGGGGCTAAAGTTGTTTGACGTTGACAAAATAGCATATTTATAGTATATATAATTAAAGTGATTTCAAATCACTCATTTTATCATTAAATTAATAACCAATATGTTTTCTAATTTTACAGGATGGTGATATCATCAACATAGATGTTACTGTTTATCTCAATGTAGGTTCTTTTCATTTTCACATTCATCTGCTTTTTAGTTGTAAACCTCTAAACTATTGAGATTACGATAATATGCTGTTTACTGGCACAGGGTTACCACGGTGACACATCAGCAACATTTTTTTGTGGAGACGTTGATGATGAAGCCAAAAAGCTGGTGCAGGTATTGCCTCTAGAAACATTTTTTAACAACCATCTCTTGCTTGTGTTTTTGCATTTTATTTATAGTATAATTTGCTCCATTTATCTGTTTAGGTAACCAAAGAAAGCCTAGACAAAGCAATATCCATATGCGCACCCGGAGTCGAGCTGAAGAAGATCGGCGAAGTTATAAAGTAAGCCTGGCAAAACGGACGGGTCGGGTAACAGGTCAAAATGAGAATTGCAACAGTTTTTTTTCAAATTATTTAACTCAAGATCCAAATTTCCTTTTTTCTAGTGCACACGCAGATGAACATCGTTACGGTGTTGTGGAACAATTTGTTGGGCATGGGGTCGGGCGATTATTTCACAGTGATCCCGTTGTTCTACACTACAGTAATTCTTCAAAACTTTTAATACTCACTAACTTAATTATTTGATCTTTAATGGTAGTAATTCTCTGATGTTGACATGTTGTGTCTCTTTAGGGAACAATGAACGTGGACGTATGATATTAAACCAGACATTCACTATAGGTGAGTTACCATGTTTTCTTGACAACCTTAATTTTAGTAAAAAATCATGTTGTAATATTTTTGAGTTTGTTTTGGGCAGAACCAATGTTGACCATTGGTAGCATACACCCAATAATGTGGGATGATGACTGGACAGTTGTTACGTCGGATGGGAGTTTGTCAGCACAATTTGAGCATACCCTTTTGATAACTGAAAATGGTGCTGAGATTCTAACACAATGTTGATTGTGAGCTCATGATCAATGAAGAACCATCATTAGTTCATGCTTTATTTGCCATACAGTGTATTTTTAATGTTGAAAAACATTTTTTTTTTTTTTTTTTTTTTTGTGTTTGTAAGGATTTGTACTCATTGCTTGTTACAAGAAACAAGTTTTAGTTTTGAGAATTATAGATTATTCAATCAGTTTGTAAAAGAAAATAGCCCAATGGGTATAAGAGCTGTAGGTGCTTGTTTTGTTGGCTGTTGGTAAACAAACCATTAATTTGTTTTAATGATCGATACGGCCGAATTGTACACCAAAGGCACAAACGACCATAGATGGTAAGAAGAAAGCTGAGCTGGGTGAGCACCGAGGATGGCATGAACACGGTTTAACCTTATCAACCGTGCCATCTTCGAGTTCATGTAATTCAAACTTAAAGAAACGAGGCAACCTCATGCATAGACATTCAATCTTGTGAGATGTTTCTATAATAAGCTACACATCCTTATATATAGAATAGGCGAACAAAATTTATGACTATTATAAGTTTATAAAAATCCACTTATACAAAGAATTATGTTACTATAAATGTTCTGGAGGAGTATATGCAACATTATGCCTAATTGAAAACAACCACTACTAGAAAACTGCTATTATTCCTACCAAAATTTCCTACACATTTCCTACGAACGAAAATGCCGACACTTTTCCCACGAAATTCCGACGAACAAGAAAGGGTCTTAGTTTTGTGACAAAAAAAACGACAAAAAAGCCACAAATTGTTATGCGTAGGAAAAGTGTCAGAAATTTCCACGGATTTCCGACGTAATTCGTTCACTTTAACTATTAGTTGGGAATTCGTAGGAATTGGTATGAAAAATGTTGTGTCTTCACCTTCTGTTCAATCACCGGTATGCTGACAAACTAATTTGCCAACAATATTGGGTCGGGTCATGGGTCAAGATGGGTTCGGGTCGAAACGGGTCAATTAAAATAAGGGTTGTTTTGGTTCGGGTCAAAACGGGTTCGGGTCGGAACGGGTTGGAATGGTTTTTACATAGTTATTTTTAACAGGTAGTTAGAGTCCTGGATCAAGTCGAGGAAACACTCTCTCACGACAATAGTTCAGATCACGGGTCGAAGACCCAACTCCAAAAGCCAGTACAATCTTGTCTTCTTCTCCATTGGCAGCTGGCAGTCAAGCAGCCACCCCTGTTGCTGCTGCTGCTTCTTCAATCCTTACAAGTAATGCGCTTTTAAAGATAGAAAACAATTTGATACTGATATGTTATCTTGGATACTAATTTTAAGTTGTTAAAACTTTACATGCTATATTAAAGAATTGCACCAAAGCTGTAAAAGATTCACGTGTGCTGGATTTTGGAGTAGCGATTAGCATTCATTAGTGAATAATGGCGATTTTGTAATTCTAAATGTGCTTCGAATTTATGTTATTTGTTTTTGTTAAATTTATGTTCCGAATCATATTTATCATTATGCATTTTTCAGCAGGAAAAAGCAAGTATTTTTTGTTTTTATTTTTTAAACGTATCCGTAGGAAACATGTAGGAAAAAGAATAAACAGGTTTCGTCACATTCCGTTGGAATGTGTAGGAAACAAAGATAAATTCGTAGGAAATGTGTGGGAAAAAAATAATACATTCTGTTGGAATTGTATAGGAAAAAACTAATTTTGTAGAAATTGTGTAGGAATCAAGAACACATTTCGTTGGAACTGTGTAGGAAAAAAATATTTCCGTAGGAACTATGTAGGAAAAAACGAATACATTCCGTTGAAATTGTGTAGGAAGAAACAAAATTTCCGTAAGAATTGTGTAAGAAAATTAAAATATATATAATAAAAATAAATATAATTGATTTAAACACAAAATTTTTAAAAAATAATGTTTCGTGAAAAATGCGTTGGAAAATTAAGAAAATCAATTCCGTGAGAAATGTGTAGGAGAATTCTAACGAATCATTTGTGTGAGAAATGAGTAGGAGAATTTGTAGGAAATGCGTCAGAAAAAAATTACCCACGAGTAAAATTCCTACAACCCATTTTCGTGGGAAATCCGTGGGTAAACGCAATTACCCACGGATTTCCCACGGAAATTGACGTGAGAATAAGAGCAGTTTTCTAGTAGTGAACACTCCAACTCAAATGAAAATCTACTACTCTACTCCTTTTCTCTTTATTTTTGCAAAAATATCTATTTTTCTTTAGTTCTTAACAAACCAAGCTCCAAAAAATCGTTTTAAGACACGATTAATAGTGTGTAGATGTGGGAAATAGTGATGTGTTTTAAAAAGTCTAAGGGATTTATTTGAAGCTTAAAAAAATATTGTAGCATTGTATGTAAAACTGTTTAAAAGGGGTAATAATAACTTTATTAGAGTTCAGGACGTTTAATAAGTTTATCAAAATTCAAGAGGTAAGAATGTAAGTTGTTTTAAAAAACTAACAAAAGTTGAGGGGGACAAAATGGTAAGAACCAAAACCTTGGTGATCAAAATATTAAAAAAAAAATTCTTGTGAGATGGTTACAAATGACACTCAAAGAGTAGTAAATTATAAAAATGCCACAAAGAACAAAAAAAAAAAGTTAAGTGTGTGAGTGGATAACACTCTTGTAATTAAATTCAAAAGAATAAACATTGTGTATACTGTAGCTAATGATGTGTTTTAATATATAGTATGGTATGGTATGGTATGGTATAATATAATATAACATAACATATTTACCATCCCTTTTTTATCTTTATAATATTTAAAACTTAAAAAAATAAATACTAACATATTCACCTTCTCTATCTATCTTTATAATAAGTAGTATCAAAGTGGGGATCTAAAATTTGTTTTGATTTGAAGTTGCAAGTATTTGGACATCCTTTAAACTCAATCATTATTCCAATAAAATTACTAACACTATTGGATAACAAAGAATTAACTATTATCTTTTATTATATTTAATTAATTTCATAGTATGATGTATATATTTTTATTCAGATTCAATTTAATAAAAAAATGTTACACACCTCTAATTATGACACATCAATGATTATAAAATAAAGAGTAAACTGCAATTTTACACCCTGAGGTTAGGGGTCATTGGCATGTCTACCCCCCTAAGGAAATAATTGCAATTTTACCCCCCACTGTTTGCCCTTATGTCGCACTTTTACCCCCCGGCGTCAAAATGGGTAACCAGTCAACATTATAACCTGACGGTCAAAGGGTATAATTGTCATTTTGCTCTTATGTGAAGCTTCTTTGATACAACACCCCCTATAAGAATCATACCACGACAGAATTACCCCCCAACCTTCTCACCATCGACCTTCAACCTTCTTCTCCGGCGACATAACACACCGGCGGCGATCCGTGTCTCTCCGGCGATGGCGACATCTCCTCTTCCGATCATTCTGCTCCTCGTCCGATCATTCTTCTCCTCGTCGGATCACAACAACCACAGCCGCTAGCTTCAGATCAGTGGAAATGCCGGTCTTTTGGATAATCCGCTATATCATCCGCCACACCAAAGGTATAATCGGCCAATGTTAGTTAATCAGGGTCATATTTAGTTATTATCATGTTATAAACAGGGTTTAGGGTCTGATTTGGTTCACTGTTGGTTTTTCTACAGTTGACCTGACGATGAGCTTATCAAGCTCATCTTTGGTGCTCCACCTGGTGGTCTCTGTGTTTGGGAGGCCTGTCCTCAACTTTCATCTACCACCGGAGAGTTGAGCGGATGGATGTTTACTCTACTAGTTATTTAGCTTATGTGTAATATGTAGGTTAACTTAACTTAATCGAACCTTTTGTGTAATATGTAGGTTAACCTAACTTAACTTATTTAGCTTTTGTTGACATTATGTTTGATAAAAATTAGGAGCACACTCATGTGCATTTGCAGGTTGTAGGCATAAGTGTGCTTAATCAGTTTGAAAGTTTGGGCATAATTGTGCATTTGCAGGTTGTAGGCATAAGCACATGCACATGTACTGATAGCACACTCACACACTGGTTGATCACAGTTTCGGCATAATTGTGCTTAATCAGATGCATAGAACACTGGTTATAGGTTGGTACTTGCTATGATAACTTGCTATGCTACTTCAGCTTGATCATGTGCATGTGCTTAATCAGTGTGCTTAATCATGTGCATTTGCAGGGTGTAAATAACACATAGCAATAGACTGAAATAGCAGCACACTCATTATGTTTTGGAGTCTATAGCAACTTATGTGCTGTCAACATGGGATCTAGCAACTTATGTGCTTAATCAGTGTGAATGAAATAACTGCAACTTGTACCGGCCACATTGAATGCATTTGCAGCTTGTTTGATTGTATGCATTTGCAGCTTGTTTACACTCATTATGTTGACATTAGCAGCACACTCAACAGTGGCTTGGTTGATCACAACATTTGCAGCTTGTTTACACTCATTATGTTGACATTAGCAGCACACTCAACAGTGGCTTGGTTGATCACACTGGTTGAACAGGTATGCTTGATTTGTTCACATTGCAGGTATGATTGTATAAATGTAAAATTGTTAGTGCAGGTTCAGAATTAGTAACATATGCATAGAACAGGTTCAGAATTAGTAATTTACCAGTTTTGGAGTCTTTGCTTGTTAGGTTTCAAACTTAGTAATTTAACAGGTATGATTGTTACGTTTCAGATTACGTGTTCAAAGAACAGGTATTTGCTTGTTAGGTTTTAGATCAAAGAACAGGTTCAGATTTTTTATTATAGGATCATAGAACAGGTATTTGATTTTGGCGGGAAGGGTTTTGTAAATTTCAGGGGGTAATGTTGTGTCTTAACACAAAGTACAGGGGGTAATAGAAAAGGACAAATTAGTAATTTACCAGTGGGGGGTAATTGTGCGACTTAACAGGAATGTTGGGGGGTAAAATGTAAGGGTAATATAGTCATTTCAACTTAGAGTTAACAGTTCTGTTACCCATTTTGACGCCGGGGGGGGGGGGGGGGGGAGGTAAAGTGCGACATAAGGGCAAACAGTGGGGAGTAAAATTGCAATTATTTCCTTAGGGGGGTAGACATGCCAATGACCCCTAACCTCAGGGTGTAAAATTGCAGTTTACTCTAAAATAAATAAATGTATATTAATTTATTTTCATAATAATTTTATCTAATATCATATGCATGTTCTGAAATACTTTAGGAAAACAACAAACCATACTAATGATTTATGTAATTATGTGTAGTATTATCACATAAATAAAGTAGAAAAGGTGCAACATATGCAAATAGACGGACCTATCATATCGCACATACACCACCAACATGACCTTCACAAATAAATTAGGTATGCTAAGCATATGCAATGCTTTGTCAATACATTCTTTTAATTAACATAGCTCAGTAATATCGGCTTTTAAACATCACTGCTTTTTAATTTATGGAAAAAATCCTGCAATGTTAGGGTCCTACATTTTAATTAACAAAACACATTCAAATTAACAAATATAAATTCAACTAACAAAATTATATTTTTGTGGAAGTGTGGACAGACGGTAACCGGAGAAAGCTAGGGGCCTACTATTTACACTTTCAAATTAACAACTATTAATTCAACTAACAAAATATGGTGTAGGTCATTTGAGGTGACCATTGCGGGTCACGAAGCTTAAATATATATTATCTAGCCAGAAAGATACATTACATAGTAAATATATGGAAAGTTCCTTGTAGATCATCCACCATATTAAGTCACTATCATCCAATGATTTTTACATTACACTAATAATTCTATATAATATAATCTCACTCTATGTGAACTACAGCCTAGCATACTAGAGAATCATAATATCATATTCTTATTGTACCTTACTAAACTAATTAATAACCACCTTTCTAATTAAATAACTTTAGTGGAAGGCATGCAACTAGGGTGAGGACTCCAAGAGTTATGGAGGCAACCATCTATAGGAAGAAAAAAAAAACAAATTGTTTCTAATTCCACTATTAAGGGTAGGCGGGGTGGGTGGGAGGCTCCGTGATGGATTTCTTCATGCGTGGAAAATTAATTCACACCACCCCCCACTGTTTTATATCACTCGTACATTTTATTATGCGTAGAAATTATCACCGCGTGAAAAATGAAGATTGTGAGGGAATGTGAGTGTTTATTTTTGGGTGTTGGGTGTTGTGAGTGATGGGTATTTTCACTAAAAAAGATTGTGAGTGATGGAATAATGGAATAATGGTTAATGCCATGACGAAACTTGATTGGATGTTGTGAGTGATAAATGAGTGATGAGTGATCATCACCCTCTTCTCCTAATGGAGAATGTCAGGAAGAAATGTTTTTAAGTTATATCAATTTTCTTTTTCTTTTTCCTGGTTTTGCCTTTTTTTTCTTTTTCTTTTTCTTTAATGGCAAATTTTATTTTCACTTCTTGCACCAACCCCAATAGTTCTTGTTTTTGCTTTTTTTTTTGAAAATTAAACTTCATTAAAACGCACATAAACACATTGCAAAACTGCTTTTAGAGGAAAGAAGAGTGGTAGGCCCGAACGGATATGTTTGGAATTTAAAATGTAGTTGTTATTAATTATCCTTGATTGTGAAATTTTCCACAAGACAAACAGATAGGATAACAAATGTTTGACACATATAAAAATGGAAAAAAAAGCATATTAAATGTGTTTGATTAGAATTAATAATAATTTGGTCAGAATATGACTCAGTTTAAGCCAGTCGTTATCAACCCTTTTTCTTCAATTGGTAGTGATTTCTTAAGATGATACCACCTCTAAATCAAAAAAGTGAATTAAAGGTCTTACTTTTGATCAGAATATACTAGTTGTAGTTGGTAGTGTGGCACCTAACTTTATTTACTTAAGAACAAAAAGAAACTTATAGACAATAAGCAGATAAAATGACACAACCATAAAATTATGCCTTCTAAGTTGAAGTTTGTGACAACTCAAACTTTCCCTTGCGTTGTAATCTGAAAAATTAATAAAGAAATAAAATTTACAAGGTGAGTTATGTGCTCATGTGTTTAAATAATTGTTGACTATAAAATTTATGTTGTGTATGGATGTAGTTAATGTTAATATTATGTGCTTAAACAAACAAGTTAACTATATGCCATAAAACCTAAACCCTCCCGCACACTCTCACTCCGTCGCACACCCCATTTAAGCGCACACCCACATTTTGGGCTTCGGACTTTGCTGAGCCCAAGCTTGCTGGACCGCACACCCATGGAGCATTCACGACCACACACACATACTCCTCATATGTGTGCGGCATCTGAAATAACTATACACCACTATATAGTGTGCGATATCTTGTATAGGGGTATAAAAACACACAGCAACCAAAACCCTAATGCTTCTTGCCCCAAAAACATTCCCTGTGCAGCCGCATACCTTCTCCCTCTCCTCTTAATTTAGAAACATTCACTCTTTGGAATCCTTCTTCCCCAAGGCAAACAACATCAGCATCATCACCTTTCAAGCCTCTCTTTTCCTTGAAGATCTTCCTACTTTACTTCAAGAATCGTTCTACCTTCCATACACCAAATTATCCAAACTGTTCCAGGTTGGTAATCACACTATTTAATGAATTATGTTAGTAGAAAAATTGTGCTCCTTGTCTATGTGATGCTCTAAGATGATTATCCATGACACTAAGATACTGGATCCGTGTTTAGGAAATGATTTTGATGATAATGTGATTCGAAAACCTTTACATTATGATAGACGAACTAGAGTTTGCTTGATGTCGTAAAGTTCATGACTTTTCTTGTTTCTACCACTGAGATGGATGCCTTGAATAATAACTTGGAGTTGATATGAAAAGAATTTGTGTAAATAATGAATGACCATGATTGATGAATATTAGGACTGATATTCATGTAGTTCACTATTTCATCGATGGATGTTTGTATGATGATTTGAAACTATCCTAGGATCCGTGAATGTTGAGTTTGTACGATGATATCCATGACGAAATGATGTTGTGCTTGATTCCAATTTAATGCTAAAAAGATTAGAGTGTTAGACATATTTTGTTTCATATAAAGTGTTAGGATGATGATGAATTGCTCAAAGTGATTAGCTAATAGCTACATGAATCTGCTCGTATTTGATGTTGGGAATGTCAGATTTATGATCTTAGGATGAATGACATGAGAGTTATAAGCTTGATTTGGTTATCTGATTTGAAAACTTGAAATAATGAATGATTGGATGAACTGCTTGAATCAACTCTTGTCGCACACTCACGTACAACATAGGCTGCATAAGTTACACCTAATAATTGCACACCGCACACTCGAAAGCGGTCGCACACTTCGGTTGTCACACCCCAACCGATGGTGGAAACATCGGGGCGCAACACTAGGCGAACCGGATTGCTCAAGAGAATCCGTAACAACTATTAAATGGCAATATTTTAAGGTTAATTGTCCCATACCAATCAACAAACATTCCATAACAATTATTACAGATAGCGTGTCTCAAAAGCAAAACAAGTCCGACAACCTAGATTTCTATTGGTGTAGTTTCTAGACTGCCTATCTTGATTTCCAGCAGACAAAGCATCCTATCAACCTGTCACATACGTTAAAATAAAGTCAATACATAAAATGTAAAGGTGAGTACACAAGTTTGAGTAGCATATAGTAGTAAAAGCGTTTACGTATAACCAGCATGTAACATGTAACGGGCGAAGCATGTAACTATCAAAACTATGTTCACACTTAACCATGAGACTGCGTTATAGAGTATGCGCGACACATGTTCAGCGAACACATGAAGTAAAGTGATGTGATCCCTAGCAACCCATGTCCACGACAGGTGATGAGTCCAAACTATAGTACTATCGTTGCTAGAGACGGTATAGTGCAACACTGTATAAGTATAGTACAAGCATTCATAGATCATGTATTGCATGCGGGAGTGGTTAGCGTTATAAAGTGTTTGCGTTGTGTGTTGTTATGTTTTGATATAGAACGTATGTAACACCCAAAAGTGCGTTAAAAGAAAATGGGTTCGAGTATACTCACAGTGCGTGTTTAGCTAGTAAACACAGACTTGGATTGAAGAGAGCGCGTTGGAGTCAGCCTGAGCATAAAACAGTAGCGTAAGCGTTGAACAGTGTGTAATCAGAGTGTCGAATGATGAACCGACCGAATAGGGATAGCCCATCCGAGCGGATGGTCATTCGGACGGATGGCCATTCGAGTGAGATGTGGGTGTTTGTAAATTGTTTTTGAAAATTTGAAGTTTTCGTTGAAGCGTTTAAAAAATGTAGAGTATAGATGCCAAGTCATCCGGTCGGATGGTCATCTGAACGGATGGCCATTCGATCGGATGGCTATTCGATCGAGAAGTTGTGAGTTTGAAGTTTTTCGTAAAATTTTCTAAGTAAAGAGTTTGAAATTTAACGGAGACGGCGTGACGACGCGTCAAACAACGGAAACATTCCAAGTCCAGCTCACTCGATCGGATGGGAACCACCCCATTCGTTCAGACTCACTGTTCTTGATGGAGTTTCATGTTCAACCCGTTTATCGGTCATCTCTCCGGTGGAAATCCGTTTTCAAGCCGGCTCTCAACTAGGAAATGAGAAGAGAGTCTGAATGGTATGGATTCCATCGGTTTTGTGTAGAATGTTGAAGAAAAGTTTGAAGAATAGATGAAAACAGTTGTAAAATGTTGAAATCTTGCAAAACTTGGTGAGAAATGATGGAAATCTCTTAGATCTGAACTAATCCTGAAGAGTTGGTGCTTCACAACAGCTTACATAAGCAAAATGAGTGAAGAACACCTTCAAAAGGTCCATATCAATGATTTCAGAGAAAAAGTAAGTGTTTGTGTGTGATTTTGATGGAGAAGATGATGTAGAAGTGTTTAATGACGATGGTTGTACAAGATTTGAGGAGAAATACTTACGAAATAGCCTTGAATCGTGATGAAAAGTGCCTGAGAGTGACTTGAGAGCGAGTGGTCGGATGGAGATGTCACGTCAGTGACTGAGGTGTACGGGTGGTATTTATAGGTGAGTGAGAGAGTGTGAGGTGGTGCGCGATAATGGTGTGTGGTCGGATGGCCTTTCGATCGGATGGCTATCCGGTCGGATGGTCATCCGAGCGGATGTCCATTCGACTGGTGGTCCATTTGATCAGCCAAGTTATGCGAGTTAGTTTTCCGACTTTCGTTTCGTGCGTTAAGCGTTGCGTTGCGTTTAAGCGAGTCGCGAGTATGCGTTGAGCGTGTAAGCGTTGCGTTGATAACCACATAACATAAAACAAATAATCACAAACTAACACACAATCACATAAATGAATAAAAGTAAATCCGCATTTCGAGTTTGCGTATGCGCAAAGTTTTGCGTTAGCATTTAGTATAACCAAGCGATAAAATACGTTTAAACAGTAAGCATTGTAAATAGCGTTTGGTGCGATAACTGCGTTTTGAATAAGCGTTTAAAATGCGTTTGAAAAGTATAGTTTAAACCCTATAGCGTCAATCGAAATCTCGGGAGTACAAGCAATTAAGCAAGAAATGACAGATACAAGTAATGACCCGGAAAGTCGGGTTGTTACATCGGTACGGTACAATTCAGAGTGCATAACGTACAAACAGGAGAGACATCACTGCACACTCCTGCTCTGTACAACCCTTGAATGTACATTGTACAAATCACTTCAGCATGACCGCACACTCGTCAATGGGTCGCACACCTTAGTGTGGACCGCACACTATTATTTTTGGGCCATATCTTAGTGGGCCGCACACTATATAAAGGCCCAGGGCCCTAATAAGCCGCACACTCACCCACTGTTCACTCTAACTTGTGTGCAACTGTTACTGTTATGATACATAATCCTTATATGAACTTATATGATGGTTTATGATACATGATAGATACTATTGATACGCTACTTGGTTAAATACGTGTATAACATACGTGATTACTTGTATACGGTCTTAATATTGGTAACCATAATAGGACGTAATTGACCAAACTTAGGATAAACATTCTATCCACCGAGCAATCAAAGGTGAGTTCACACTAACACTAAAAGCATGTATTCCCGGTGGATTTGGGAACCTAATATTCTAGGGGAACAGAAAAGTGATTAAACTCATAATTCATGTCTCTAGTGTACTAAACGAAACTCCATCACAAAGTCCATGCTTTTTATACCGATTAGTCGCCGGAGCCTGGCGAACGAGATATTAGTTGATAGCGCTATTTAGGTTTCACTAACCTCACCCCGTGCCTGGATAGGATCGGGCGTGAACTAATTGGCATCGACACCCGTCAATGATGATAAACATTAACAAAACGGGGCAAAAACAAAACTATAAGTGCGAAAGTTTCGGTACTACTTCACAGTTTAGTAGCTTAACGATGGGGTAGCTCCCCATGACATGTTTTATAACTTAGTAACTTAACAGCATACGTTTTTGGATAAGACAAGTAAAACGTTTTAAAAACCATGAACTCGTCAACTTTATGTTGACATACTACTGCATGCTTGGAGATCCTTTGATGCTGCGCTGGAGTCTGCTCGGAGGAGTGTAGTGGTCATCTAGAATCCATTGTTGGATTGTTATTTTGAAACTTATGTTTTAATCTATTAACGGGATTTGTTCTTAATACTTCCGCTAAATACTTAAACTATGTTTTAAGACTTTAAAATGTTTTGTCACTAGTCGTATTGGTAATGGTAGCTTTACTTTAATTATCTTATATGTTTAATATGATTGGTGGCTTGATCCTGGGCAGTCGCATGCCTGGAATTTGAGGGTGTTACAAAGTTTATTATCAACTTTAATTTCAAGGAAGTGGTTGGTTAGTGAAGTGTTTTTGAATTGAAACTAGAATTTGAATAGTAATTTAGGAGATTCCTTTAGAAATCCGTAATGTGCTTGGTTATACATTTGTTGATAGAATTGGAATGCAAAAATATCTTAAAAGATAAAATTTCCCCTTAAACTTAACACATATGTATCAATATTGGAGTCTCATTTGAAGGAGACGTTTGTTACATCAAATTCATGTTCGAGGAAAATGAAGCAACAAAATAAAAAAGTATGGGTGACCGTGAACATGATCAAGAAATAACAATTCAGAAAAATAAATGAAAGGCTATAATGAAACCTTAGATCTCTTAAATGATTCAAGCATACCAAAAACGATTAATGCTATATTTTTTAGTAAACTGCCAAAATAGTCCCTGAGTTTTGTTTATTTTTGCTACTTTAGTCCAAAACTCAAATCTTTTGAATCTGGTTCCCTGGTATTTCATATTTTTTTGCTATTTTCATCCAAAAGCAAAACTAGTCAGATTTTTCAGTTAACATCCAGATTTTTAGTGACCAAAACATGTTGAAAATGATCAAAACCTTTGCCAGTGACCAACACCATATTGAGAATAGTCAAACTTGTTAAAAAAAAAAAAGGCAAATTGGATTTAAATAATCCCAACTCACTGTTATTGGCCAATAATAATCCCAACTCATTTAATCACCAATAATAATCCGAACTATTCACTTTTGTTTGTAAAATACTCACAGTTAAAAAAACACTAACTAGGTTAAAAAATTGCTGATGTGGCATGCCACATCACCTGCCACATCAGTTGCCACGTCATAAAAAATGCCACATCAACTGCCATGTCAGCAAAATTGCTGATGTGGCATGCCACGTCAGCAATTTTTTTAACCTAGTTAGTGTTTTTTTAACTGGGAGTATTTTACAAACAAAAGTGAATAGTTCGGATTATTATTGGTGATTAAATGAGTTGGGATTATTATTGGCCAATAACAGTGAGTTGGGATTATTTAAATCCAATTTGCCAAAAAAAAAAACTAGGTGTTAACTGAAATGTCTGACCAGGTTTTGCTTTTGGATGAAAATGACAACAAAATTGAAAACACATGTATCCAGATTTAAAAGATTTTTGTTTTGGATTAAAGTGACAAAAGTGACCAAACCTCAGAGACCATTTTGACAGTTTACTCTATATTTTTTTTACCCCTTCTTAAACATCTCTACTCTCAATGGTTATATACTTTTTTATTTGGATTTACTACAAATCCATGTTAATTTTTTTTTTTTCTAAATACAAAGAAAAGTTCAAGGAAGAATTCACCTTTTAGTGAATTGGTTCCTAAAATATTTTAACAAAGTTGATCCCGAAAGAAACATTCCACCAAAGCTAAGGAACAAACAAGATGTGGATTTTTCGATCTATATATGTTCATGCAAAGTGGATGAAGACATAAGCATGTATCAAGAAACAATATATGGCTGAAGAAACACTGGTTCAAATCCTAAGGGGACTATACCTAAAAGTTGGTATTTTGACCTGGGGTATTTTAAAATGCGTTTGTCTTATGCATTATATATAGTATAGATAGTATAACAGGTGAAACTGGCACTTGTAAAAAAATAAAAAAATCTGATGTGAATCGTGCGTTGCAAATTATAGTATTAGTAACGCAGGTATTTATCAATATTGATGACTTAGTGCATTTTATTAATTAAAGTAGATCCAGTTGGCCGGTGAGTGGAGTATCCTTGGTGCCTAATTACGTGTATAGTAACCTTAAATATAATTCATTTGTCATTTTGTTGATTATAGTATGGTGAATGGAGTGAGCCGCGGTGAATGGAGTATCTAATATAAAAAAAAAAAAACATTGTGATTGATTTTGTCACATAAAGAGCACCTAATCTACGTTCCTTATCTCTATGAGGCTCTAGCATTCAAGTGCATTTGCCTCTTCCAGCCCTTTATCTCTATAAATACTAAGGAAGTTATCAAATAACCATCCAAAGTCCTCTACTCCTCTCTACTAAGGAAGTTATCACCCTAAGAGCCTTGCTAACACTATCTGATCTTTTTATTCTATTTTAAAATGGCAAGATTGGGTAGAAGCTTTTTGTGCTGTGTTTTCATCTTGTTATTTGTGACCATTGAACTGGTGCAAAAGAGTGACGTTATTACAAAGCAGGTGACAAAAGAAAATGGTGCTGCAAACCCTAGCCAAGTGGAGGTGGACCCAATAATTATTTATATCGGGGTAAAGTTTTTTCGATGTTGTGTTTTCTGTCAGCTCGCCATCAGAATTTTCAGATCAGGTCGGGTTCGGTTATATAAAGTTGTATTTTCGGTCAAGTCTGAGCTAAAAGTTGAATTTTATGGGATAACTAGCCAAAGTTCTCTCTAGTGTTCCTTCCTTTGTTACTCACTTCTATATGTACTAGTGGAAATTCAGTGTAGCGGGAAACATATATGTATTACAAAATAAGAGTTTATATACAATATTTTCCGTCATTGTAGTAGCTCTCCATTGGTGTTTACAAAATTTCCATTGTAGTAACTCTTATACCAATGTTACATATCTCTCTCTTATAATAAATCAAAGGTATAAATCCTAGGTGTCACAATATGAAGCCCCCTCCCTTTATTTTATCCGATGTGTCATTTTCTCAGAATTTTTAATTTCTATGTTTTATTATGTGTCAATTTCTCACAATTTTCAATTTCTATATTTTATTAAAGAGTTAACTGCCATTTTCGTCCCTGTGGTTTGGTCACTTTGGCCATTTCAGTCCATTTTTAAAAAATGCGCCATTTTCCTCCCCGACGTTCTGAAAAGGTGCCATTTCAGTCCAAAAATCATAACCCAGTTAAGTCAGTTTGTAAATAAGGACTGATTGTGTAAATTTGTTAATAAAAGGACCATTTAAGTAAAATGTATAAATATTTATATAATTATAATCTTAACATGGGTGCAGCAATCCCTATACCCCTTTTTTCCTCTAAAACTTCTTCTTCTTCCTTAAAACTCTCTTTTCTTCCATTGAACCTGCAACACAAAAACTTCACCTCAGCCGACCAATCTCCGGCGACCTCCGCTCCTCTCCGATAGCTCCCGTTAAGCTCGTTAACGGCCTATGAACCATTTCTCTTTCTCTGCTTAACATCACTCGTACACCGGAAAAGTCTACGGTAACCTTCATTCTTATCTTTCCGCTCGCCGTTCTCGAAGATCTTTCCTCCCATCTTCTCACATCTTAAACCATCACTCTTCAGGTTAGTAAGAACCCTAAAACACTGCGATTCCAAGTGATGTTGAATGATGTCGTGATGTTGTTGATGATTCCAGAAAACTAGTTTTAATGGTAATAATGATTCATGTCGATGTCTTGGCAATGTGAGTTGAACAAGAGAGTGATTTAAAAACAATAATCTATTTACTTAAATAATCCACTAATGTGATAGTATGATGCCATGGTTGTGATGAAATGATATTTGGAGTTGTCCTGTGCACATAAATGCTTCTGTTCATGTTTTGATTAATGATAGAACCATGTGATAGTAGGATGCTGTGTTTTCATTTGAATGTACAACCTGGTCATGCATGTTTGTGATATTGTTAGGATGATGTTTATAAATAAGAATGATTCTTAGTGTTGGTAACCTTGTTAAGATGATTCTCTGTGCCATGTAACGTTGTTAGGGGAATTGATAAGATGAAGTCGGTTTATGTAACATAATGATCCTCATGAAGGTGGTAAAAAGGTGGGGGCTTTCGGTGGTCGGGTGGTGAGGTGTGTCGGAGGTGAAAGGGGAGAGTGATTTGAGGTTTTTTATTGCAGAGGTGAAGGTAATGGAAGGCGGTGACGTGTGTCGGATGTGATTGGTTGTTTGCGGTGGTGAGAAGGTGACAGGTTGTGTTTAAACGGTGGTGAAGGTGTGTGTGGTCGCGGGCATGGCCGGAAAAAACGTGGCGGTGGTGACCGGTGTTAAAGAATCACCGGAGAAGATATAAGTGGGGTGGGGGATAAGTTTTTAATTTTAAATGTATATATATATATATATATAAGTGGGGCGGCTGGGGCCTACTTGTTTTAAATGATTATTTGAATTTTTTAATTATTTTATTTATATATACATTTTACTTAAATGGTCCTTTATGTTACAAATTTACACAATCAGTCCTTATTTACAAACCGACTTAACTGGGTTATGATTTTTGGACTGAAATGGCACCTTTCCAGAATGTCGGGGAGGAAAATGGCGCATTTTTGAAAAATGGACTGAAATGGCCAAAGTGACCAAACCACAGGGACGAAAATGGCAGTTAACTCTTTATTAAATCTTCCTAGGTGTCAAAGTCTTATCTACCACGTATCTCTAAGACTTCTCTTTCTTCCCAAACCAGCTTACCTGGTTCAAAGCACATCATCTCTGCCTTTCCAGTTTTCCAAAATAATGTATCTCTAAGACTTCTCTTTCTTCCCAAACCAGCTTACCTGGTTCAAAGCACATCATCTCTGCCTTTCCAGTTTTCCAAAATAACTTATCACATTCAAATTCAAAATTCAAAATTCAAATTCAACTTATACTGAATCAAAATCCTATCTCTCTCTTACATCGCACACTTTCCAATTTCCTTTCTACTGCTTCAAATCAAAAACCCTAAAATGTAATTCTATACTTCAGATTGAGTTTGTCGACACATCTCTAAGTCAATCCTCTCAATTCCTACACTAAACTATTATCTGAGATCTGAAACCCTAACGATCGGATCGTTATAAAGAACGCGGTGGTTTTCCTTGAAGGAGCGAATTTTCCTGCCGGTCATGACGTCATTTTCCGCTGCACCAAAGGTTTGCTTTAACTCCACTTGTAATCAGGTTTTGGAAGCCCCGAGACAAGGCTGGTTTTGCCGTACCGGAGCTTTCGCCGACCTCTGCGATCGATGCACATAAATTCTTTTAGTGTTTGAATCTGATTTGTTGTTGATAAAATGTTATTGTTTTGCATTTGTTGTTAGAAGTTTAGGTGTGTTTATGATGTGATGATGTTGCTTTATCGTAAGTTATGTATGTTATACAGTTGATGATAGAATGTTGCTATTTTGCATTTGTTGTTGGAAATTTAGGTGTGTTTCTGTTGCTTGTATGGTAAGTAACATTTTGGAGTGATTTTCAGGTGATTTTTTGTGGAATCTAGGTTTGGAGATAACGATTTGTTGACAGAATCTACTATTTTTCCTTTTTTGTTACATTTATAGGCGTGTATCTGTTATAATGATGTTGCTTGTATCTTAAGTAACATTAGAGTGATGTTCAGGTGATTTGGAGTAGAAGTTAGGCTTTGGAAATAACGATTTGAGTGTTATACAGTTGATGGTTTGCTACTGATAGAATGCTACTATTTTGCCTTTGGTGTTATAAATTTTATGTTATGCATGGCATCCACTCCCGAACCTTCTAGATCTGTAAGTTCCATTCGCTGTTTTCATGACTCAAATAATCAGCGTTTTCATTTATTAATAATAATTGTGCGTTTGTTTTGTGATCGTGTGTTTGTGTAGAGTAATTTTCCATCAATGAAGAAGATTGTTGGTACTCAGACCGAAATCGATATCTCTGGAGGTTCTTTCACAGTGTCTCGACCGAAATCGATACCTCTGGAGTCTGGAGGTTCTTTCACAGTGTCTCATGCCCGGAACGTCTGGTAAATTTACGATGTTTATGCTTTAGGTTACTAAAAAGATGGTTTTAAGGTTTGGATTTAATTTGAATTGTATGAGAATGAACTGATTTGGGGTTGAATTGTATTTTCTTAAAATTTAGGGTTACAAAGAGGTGTTTATATAGAACACCAAGTAACACAATTAGCCCATACACTACGACACATTATTTACTTTCCGACACTCCCCCTCAAGTTGAGTAGTGGGATCACCAATACATAACTTGCTCAAGCAGCTACTAAACACGTTCCCGTTAACCGCTTTTGTAAGAATATCTGCGAGTTGATCTTTTGACGGTACATATGGGAGCTCTATGATACCTTCCTCCAATTTCTCCTTAATGAAGTGTCGGTCTACCTCCACATGTTTTGTTCGATCATGTTGGACTGGATTTTCTGAGATCTGTATAGCAGCTTTATTGTCGCACATAATTTTGGTTGTTGTACTAGGAAGGAAGCCAATTTCAGTCAGGAGCTTGCGAATCCACAGAATCTCTGCTAGGCCATGAGCTACCCCTCGGAATTCGGCTTCTACACTAGATAGGGCGACTACCTTTTGTTTTTTACTCCTCCAGGTAACTAGATTTCCTCCGACCATGGTGAAGTATCCTGAGGTTGACCTTCTCGTTCCTTTATCCTCTGCCCAGTCGGCGTCTGTATAAGCTTGGATTTCTAAGTGCCCATTTGATTTGAACAGTATACCGTGACCTGTTGTTTACTTGAGATACCTGATGATTCTTAATGCTGCTTCCATGTGACTCGCTTGGGGCTGGTGCATAAACTGACTCACCACTCCGACTGCATAAGCTATATCTGGACGAGTGTGGGAGAGGTATATCAGTTTTCCCACCATTCGTTGATTCCTCTCCATATCTGCTAGTTCTGCTCCATCTTCCATGTGAAGGCCGTGATTAACCACCATTGGGGATCCCGCTGGTTTGCATTCAATTATTCCCGTTTCGACTAGCAGATCAAGGATATATTTCCTCTGACAGATAAAAATCCCTTGTTTAGATCTCAGAACTTCAATCCCAAGAAAATACTTCAACCTTCCCAGGTCTTTCATCTCGAACTCCTCAAAAAGTTTACTTCTCAACATTAACATTTTCTCTTCATCGTTTCCCGTAAGTATCATGTCATCAACGTAGATAATTAAGCAGGTCACAAGATTGCCCCTACGTTTCAAAAATAGGGTATGGTCAGAGTTGCTTTGTTTGAAGCCATATTTCTTCATAGCAAGGGTAAACCTTCCAAACCAAGCTCTAGGAGATTGCTTAAGCCCATACAGAGATTTCTTTAACCGACATATTTATCCCGCCTTGAAATTCTCATCGAATCCCGGTGGAGCATCCATATAGACCTCCTCATTTAGTTCTCCATGAAGGAAGGCATTTTTTACATCAAATTGATGAAGAGGCCAACCTTTATTGGCGGCTACTGAGAAAAGAACTCTGATTGTATCGATTTTGGCTACTGGGGAGAAGGTTTCAGAGTAGTCAATTCCATAAGTCTGAGTATAACCCTTCGCAACCAGCCTTGCTTTGTATCTTTCAATTGTGCCATCAGGCCTGTGTTTGACTGAAAACACCCACCAACATCCCACTGGTTTCTTTCCTGGTGGAAGAGTGCATTTCTCCCACGTGTTATTCTTCTTGAGTGCTTCCATTTCGGTCTCCATGGCCTTCTTCCATTCTTCAGATTTCAAGGCTTCCTGAGTTGTAGATGGCATTTGTTCAGAGCACAAGGTAGCAGCAAATGCTTTAGCTTCCTTAGACAAATTTCCAGTGGCAATGTTTACCACAGGATAACTGGACTTTGGAGCCACCTTTTCTGGAGAGTATCTCTTAGGAGGAACTCCTTTATTTTCTCTTGGAGGGAGAGAGTATCTTCTGGTTGTCTCTGTTGCACCTGGTTCAACATGTTCAACAACTGGTTCCACTTCTTCAACAACTAGTTCAACCTGTTCAGCATTTGGTTCAACATGTTATGTAGGTTCTGTTGTTGTCGGTTCTATGTGTTCCCCTGTTGTCTCATAGTTATAAGATGTAGTACATTCAGAGTTATCAGTATTTCTTACATATTCTATCACGTTGGATGGACTTTCTTCAGTGGTACCGTGCTCCGCAGATTGTGTGACTGTGTTTGAAGGACTCGAAGTACTGTGATGGTTTTCTGTTGTTACTTCTTCAGATGAGGGAACTTCAGATGAGGGAAGTTGAGTTAGCCAACTCAGAGTGTCTATACTTTCATTCTCCCCTGACCACTGAGTTGGGTGTCATAAAAGTATTTCTTTTCAAGAAAGTCAACATTCATTGTGGTGAACATTTGATGAGTTTTTGGATTATAACACCGGTAACCTATTTGATCGATCCCATAGCCGACAAATACACATTTCTCAGCACATGGGCCAAGCTTGTTTCGGTTGGTTTTGGGTATGTGAACAAATGCTGTACACCCGAAGACTCGAGGTTCAAGTGTAAGAGGATGGGGAATACTGGCAGACTTAGATAGACAATCTAAGGGAGTCTTTAACTTAAGAGCATTGGTGGGGAGCCGATTTAGAAGATACACGGAGGTTGCAACTGTCTCCGGCCAGAAAGATGTAGGTACCTGAGATTCAATTAAAAGAGCTCGAGTCATTTCAAGAATAATACCTTTTTCCGTTCGGAAACACCGTTTTGTTCGAGGGTATGAGAACAAGAGGTTTGATGAATTAATCCTTTGGTTTTAAAGAATTGTTTCATGGAAGTATTGACAAATTCCCCCCCCCCCCCATTGTTGGATCGAAGGATTTGGAGTTGGGTTTGGAATTGAGTGTGAATCATAGCATAAAATGTGTTGAATTTCTCGTAAACTTCGGCTTTGGTTTTTAAAAAAATTTACCCATGTCATGCGAGTGCAATCATCCACGAATAGTAGAAAATACCGAAGACCCTACCCTCCCATCACAGGAGCAGGACCCCACACATCAGAATGAATTAGTGAAAAAGGTGAAGCAACTTTCGTATTGCTAGGTTTGAATGGTTGTCGATGGCTTTTAGTACGAAAACAGGTTTCACAATCTATTTTCCCATTGGAAGGGAAGAGTTTTGGAAACAAAAGGTGCGAATAACCAATGGATGGGTGTCCCAAACGTCTATGCCATAGCCAGGCTTCCCGATTTCGGTTCCATGTGCCAACATCACAGTACCCTGTTGAGCCACTTCATCCACGTAGTACAATCCTTGGCGCTCAGTACCACGTCCAATACTCACACTCGTCCTGATATCCTATAGAAGGCAGAAAGTGGGATGGACTAGTACCGTGCAATTTAGCTCTTTGGTAATAGGGTTGATTGAGAGCAGTTTGTGCAATAATGATGGAACATAAAGACAATTTGATAATTTCATAGTTGGTGAAATTAGGGATGGCAATGGGTCGGGTTTGGGACGGGTTTAGATAATCCCAAATCCAAACCTGGTTAGATAAGCTTGTCCCAAACCCGTCCCAAAACCCGTCGGGTTTCTAGCGGGTAAATACCCATCGGGTATCGGGTTTACCCGTGGGTTTCGGGTAAACCCGTTAATTTAAAAAGATTACTCGTTGGGAATACTCATCTCAAAACCCATTGGGTATTTATCGAGTAACTACTAACCGGTTACATTATGTATTGTCATTATAAAAATATATATCAAATAACTACAATGTATACGTAATAGAATACCTATATGTTTAAACAATAGATGTATCATATATATACATCTTTAATAATATAAAAGAAATTATATCGGGTATACAATCGGGTAAACGGGTACACTTTATCGGGTATTTGGGTCGGGTAAACGGGTATATCACTAAATCCCAAACCCGTCCCAAACCCGCAAAAAAAAATAAAAACTATTCCCAAACCCGATTAACCGACCCCAAACCCGTCCCAAATGTGTCGGGTTTTGGGTTTACCCAACGGGTTCGGGTTTGATTGCCATCCCTAGGGGAAATTTCAATTGTGCCACCTCCTTTCACTTTCATCGTTCCGTTGTTTGCGGTATGGATTTAAGTTTTTTGAGGATTGGACATTGACCGTATGTCTAACGGTTCAAACGTCATGGTGTCAGTGGCACCAGAATCGAATATCCAAGAACTATTTTTTCCATGATTGATTTCCATTTTTTCTCTTTTGATTTTTTTGACTTTTTTTTTGTTTTGGGGGGGGGGGGGTTGTTTACAATAACGATACCATACGCTTACCAACCGAGCATAGTTGATAAACAATTAAGTGTTCCGAAAGTCAGAGATATGTTGTCTAGGTGCCGATATTAAGCAAGCAACTGACCCGGCGTATTTATCAAATACGCTGGAAACTTGAACTCACGTTCAAGATTTTCGTTCGGAATACCATCGCTATGTAGCGAAGTTATCTTACCGGCGTATTTATTAAATACACCGGTAACTTGAACTAGCGTTCAAGATTTAAAGTCGCCCGCAATTAGCAACTCCGCAACCGACAACGTATTTATCAAAAAAGGAAATAGCAAAATTGATTGAGATTGGCTGCAGCGTATTTATCAAAAAAGGAATTTATTGGAGATTATAAAAAAAGGAAACTACCAATCTTTAGGAAAAGTAGCGAAAAAAAAGGAAGGAAGGTAGTGGAAAAAGAAGGTAGCAAGATTGATTGAAATTGATTGGAACTAAGGCTGTTGAACAGGTTTTGCTGGTTTCGCCGGAAGTAGGTGCGGCAATTGAACAGGTTTTGCGGTTGAACACGGCGATGACTCTCTCTGGTTTTTAAGTTTGTGGCTGAAGTTTTGCAAAGATCGATGAACGATTTTCTCGAAGTTTGTGGCTGTTGAACGTAAATCTTGAGGTTTGATTTTGATTTTTCAGGTTTGAGTTTGAATAGGCTAGGATAAATTGAGATTGATTTTGATTTCAAGACGAAGATCGATTGTAGGAGATGAGTGAATCGGTATTACGAATCAGAAACCTGCTCTGATACCATGTTCTTTGGTATAGAGAATGAACTGATTTGGGGTTGAATTGTATTTTCTTAAAATTTAGGGTTACAAAGAGGTGTTTATATAGAACACTAAGTTACACAATTAGCCCCTACACTACGACATATTATTTACTTTCCAACACACATTCCTGCATTCTCAACATTATATTTCAGTATTTTTCACAAATCAGATCTAACATAGCCAAAACTCTTAAAAAATCAATTGAAAAAAACTTACGACACTACAAGAAAACGAAGCATTAGCGGCGGCTTTTGTCGTCGCTAACAGTCCCATCGCTAAAGGCGGCGACACAAGTCGTCGCTAAAGGCTTTAGTGGCGACAAGTCGTCGTTGAAATGTCGCCGCTATAGATCCGTTGCTAAAATCCCTTGGTCGCCGCTAAAGATGTCGTCGCTAAAGGTTGTTAACTTTTAGCGGCGACATGTTGACCTTTAGTGACGACATCTGCCGCCGCTAAAAGTAAAAAAACCAGTAAAAAAATTCCCTTTATTGCTGTTTCCGGTTTCCAGTTTTACTACTATTTTCAATTTACCAAATACATACCTTACCGTTGATATATATAAACACACTAGTAGGCAAACCGCACAATGCAGGGACGAAAACAATTTAAAATGGAGTATAGAATAGAGACAAAGTTATCCACGCGCATTGAAGGGGGAGACCTACAATATAGATAACAAAAGGTTGTATGTACATTATTTAAATACATTTTCTATACATAGTTGACAATGTTTTACACATTGGTATGATACAAAATTTAGAGCAAGTAAGGTCATATTATTAAAGGAAAAGAATTCTAACATTACCATAGAGGTAGTGCATAACAATAAAAAGTAGGGACCCCATGGCAGCAGCGTACTCATCCCTGGAAACCCGTTACCAGTGATGACGACCGTAGCATCAAATAGCCGTCACCCTGACCACCACCGCTGCTGCCGAAGGTATGGAAGCAACGTACTCGTCCCCAGCAACCCGCTACAGTGATCGGTAGCCGTCTTTACCCTTGTATTCGCTTCACCTCTATTGGCACTTCACCAATTCACAGCCAACAAAGCCATAGACCATCATAACTTTCTTTGGTTTTCGAAAAACCGACACGCTGGAAAAGAAAGAAATAAATAAAATAAATTACTTATAGTATATAAGAAAAACAGGACAACATCATTTTTCAGTCAATCCAGCCTGGCCGATATTAAAAAAAAACATTTGTTGCTCCTGCCTGATTTGACCCATTTCCCAGCCCGCATGACCTGCCCGTATTGCCGCCTCTAGACAACATATAATAACTCAGAAGTTCAAATTAACCACCTCTTACCAGGTTTAGGTGATTAACATGTATGTTAGCAGGCGGCCCTATCTCATGGAAGAGTCATAAACAACAGTTGACCACAACTTCCACAATGATGGCAGAGTACATTGCTGTTTATAACGCAACCTGTCATGGAATGTTGCTTAGAAATCTGATCACTGGACTCAAAATTGTTAATTCCATTTCTGGACCATTGAAGCTTTATTGTGATAATTCAGCCGCCGTTAGTTTCTCGAACAGTAACAGTTCGACTGGAGCTGGTTCATATCTCGATACAAAATATCTGTTCGTACCAGAACGAGTTGAGGAAAATAATCTTTGTATCGAGTATATTAGTACTAAAGATATGCTTGCGGATCCGATGACTAAAGGTCTCCCTCCTAAGGTTTACGAAGAACATGTTCGGAATATGGGATTTAGTAAAGACCTTGTTTAGCATATTGTACTAGCTTATGTTTTATGATTAATGAAATTTCCTCAGTTTGATCTTGTATGTCTCTTAGAATATGTTCAACCGGTATAATGACATATAGACAAATAAAGTTACAAATCAAACAAAGGGCTTATGCGTATTTTGATCATGACGATTAGGTTTTAAATTAAGGCTATAGTATGATTAATGGGGGTCCTGAGTCGCATAATGATTCAACGGCTGTATTTCTCTGCTATAGTACTTGTTTAAGGCTAAAATGAGTGTTAACTCCTGATCAGGCTTATCTAATACTCATGGTAAATGATTACTCGGCTAAGTGGGAGAATGTAAGATTAAATATATTATGGTTTAATATTTAATCATATAGCCATTATAATCATTTACATAATATAGATCAAAATATATAATAACCTATTAAATAATTAGTTGGTAATTGTTGATGGACCATATTACCCTTATTAACTAATTAGGTTTCCTCCTGGGTGCTTATATAAGGAGAATTATGTAGAGGTCATTAGGTTACACACTTAATCAGATAACCTAATCATAACATCATCATCATCATCGACCTCCCTCTCCATAACCGATTCCCTTGTCGGTTTTCTTAGTCACCATCATTAGTCAGCACCCTAAGGAGAAACCAGATCACACTGACAATTATGTCGAACACGATGGGATCATCTCTGACTGGATTCTCCACTGCACTGTCTGCTGTAACATGTATGTTTTAATGTTTTCCCACATGTATAAACAGAACTGAACCAACATAACATGAGTTAAAACCTTGAGTTCAGTTAGAAATTGTCGTGATGCTTGCTTATCCATCTTCTTGATAGCAACTTTCTGCACAAGTTTGAGAAATTAGAAAGAAATGATGAAATGCTAAACAATTGTAAAGTTACATTATAATATGTAGACATAGGTGCAGTCATTAAGTTAAAAAGAACTTTATATTTATGCAATTTACTTATTCTATACTTTGATGGCAGATTGGATTTTAATAATTCAAACTATGACCTATTCCCCAATAATAATCCATACCGACAATGTGACTGGTATCACTTCTAACTTTTACTTTCCTTGCCAATGGCAAGCCCATTCTACCGGAGAAGTAACTTCGTCTGTTCCAACCATTTCTAAACAACTTACAAAAATGTGCCGTTGCATCAGTATTTATTTTCCAACAATTATTCTTTTTGCACATGTTTTATTGTTAAAGTAGTTTTGCATTTTTAGGAATCGTGGCAGTAGGGTAGAAGTGCTCATTGCAGTCCCTTGTATGTTTATTTCCTTACAATTTTGCTTTTGAATGTTATCCAGAAAATTGCCCCAAATATTTTGTCTCTTATCTCTTCTTCTTGGAGTTTTGCCTACTCTATAGGCTACCATACCAGCGTGCATATGGGCGAGCCTTGACAATAGAGGTTATGAGTGTGATGTAGGGTGTGTTACGTTAACGAAGAGCAAAACACGTGATTCTGCGAATACCCGTGTTGATCTTCCCCAAACCCCCAAAATTCAATCCAAAGGGCACAAAATTTGAAGTGAAAATTGAGTAATTTCGAAATTGAAGTCTGATCTTCCAACTTATAAGAAAATCAAATAAATAATGACAGAAATTCAAAATGGGCCACAAAAAGGCCATGGGCCAAACACAAGCCCAGAAAAAATGCCCAAAACACCCAAAAAAACATAAAAAAATAAATAACTAATAGAAATGAAACAAGATGGAGCTCGTTCTCACGATCGTTTCGCCTGGCCGCACGCCCAAAACGGACCCCCGTAGCCCAAGTTAGAGCCATTTTAGTGAAGCCCTTTTGTCACACGATCTTGGGCCTCCAAATACAAGATGGCCCGCTCCTCCACACTTGGACCCGCATCAGAGTGTCACTATTCAAATTTTCATTATAGATTAGTATCGGCCAATAAGACATAATTTGGATTATAAAAAAAATCCAATTTGCTAACTTCAAAATAGTTTGTATAATTAAAGTAGAGTTTGCTTAATTTTGGTGGATTGGGTAACTTTTTCTTAGTGATCTAAACCAACTTGTAGATGATGTATACTCTTTCGGTTTGTAATATGTAATGACTGATTCATCAATAAGGGGTTTCATCTTCTACATCTTTCTATCTTTTATGTTTTTGATATATTCTATGTCTTAAATCAAGTGCAATGTTGATTTTTGTTATCGATCCGGTGCTTTTAGGCTCACTAAGTTTTAAACGACCCAAACCTAAAACCAAAATTAAATAACTACTTTTGTTTTATTTATTTATAATAATTATCGGCCCAAAATTAAAACCCAAATTAAAACGACCCAAAATTAAATAACTAAGTTTTAAACGACCCAAACTAAAACCCAAAAATTTATATTCTTAATATTCTCGGAGATAGGCCTGGGTGTTGCCGATGGTCATTGGCCTTACCACCTCCATCCTTAAGGTGACCATTGCGGATGCTCTAAGGGTACATTAGTGAGTTACACACACTAGAGTGTACAGAGCTTAAATATGGATTATATAGAAAGATATATAATATACCAAAAGATCCTTATTGATCGTCCCACCATATTAAGTCACTATCATCCAATGATTTTCACATTATACTAATAATATTATATAAGTATAATCTCATTCTTTGTGAACTACAGCGTAGCATAATAGAGAAGCATATTCTCATGGTTTCTTACTAAACTATATAATAACCAACGTTCTACTTAAATAAGTTTAATGGAAGGAGTGAATGAGGCCTCCAAGGGTTATGGAGCCAACCAAGAAATGTCATCTATGGGAAGAAAATTTAATAACAAATTATTTTAAATTCCACTATGAATGGAGATACAAATGTCTGCTGAAAGAAATGTTTAAAAGTTAAATAAACTTTTTTCTCTCTTGACTTCTGATAAACTCATTGCAAACTGCTTTTAGAAGAAAGAAAAGTGGTAGGTCCCGAACGGGTATCGGTGGAATTTTAAATATAATTGTTATTTTTTTTATCCTTGACCATGAAATTTTTAGCAAGGCAAGTTGAAAGGTAGAACACATATAAAGAAAGTAGAAGTCCAAAAATTGATAGGAGGAACAAATGTTTGACACATATAAAAATAGAAAAAAGAATATTATGATGTGTTTGATTAGGCTTTATTATTATTTGGTCATGACTATTTGCAGCCAGCCATATATTACCAGCCATTAACAAGATACCATCTCTAAGAGCATCCATTTAACGCTAGTCAAAGACCAAAATTCAAACCCGTCATAGCATCGGTCACATCATTCCAAAACTCAACCATTTCAAACCCCACTTTTTCCTCCAACACTAAACCATTCCAAACCTTCAAATCACACCTCACTTTTACACTAAAAAGGGTTTGTGTGTATCTAGTCCCCACTTAAACAAACCAAACTCGTCCTGTAGAACAAATCGGTCCACCATAGTTAAATAACTCCAACGCAGGGGTGGTCCGGTTGTGCTGGTCCACTTTTTGGACTTCAATTCCAAACTTGGCGTTGTTGATGCTCTAATGCTATAATGTGTGGTGATGGTCCTCCTAATTATCATCACCACCCTCCAAGTCATCACCACGTCACTCCATCCTCCATCACCAACCTATGTGCTCTGGTGATTTTTCACCACCATCCTCCATTACCAATCAAATGCCTCAAAATTTGGAATGTGGACCGTTGTTAGCGTGGAGACATCCATGAACTCCACACGTGGAGGAGGAAGGGGCTATTGAATTATAAACTTAATTAGGGGACAGGGGGCGGTCCCGTTATTTTGCCGTGATACAATCTTCAACGCGTTGAACTTTCCATATTCCCACCCCCACCTCTTGTATAACGCGTGATACAATCACGGTTTGATGATTTTGTTTTTTTTTCAACGTCGTGATGGGTTTTATTGTGAGGGTAATTGTTGATTGAGGGGAAATTGTTGGGTGTGGTGGTGAGTGATGACCACCCCCACTAAAAAAGGTTGTGAGTGATGGAAAAATGGTTGCTGACATGGCGGAACATGATTGGATATTGTGAGTGATGAAATTTTATCACTAGTGACCACCCCCTCCCCTTAATTACTAATGTTATTTGTATTATATTATAAACTTAATTAATTACTAATGTTATTTGTATTATATGTATCTTAGGATGATTAACTTATTATTAGGTTAGTTATGTTTGTGATTAAAACAACAATTGGGCATTAAGTGTGATGGCACCTGTTTTGGTAAAAAATTACCTAAGCAATTAAGTGATCAAATTAGTTAAGTGAGGTAGTGTGCTAAAATTATGTGTAAAAATATGTTAACCAAGTTAGATATGAAAACAGTTTCAGGATACGGCTCGGGATATAGAGCTGTATCAATGATCAAACAATGAGCAAAAAAGTAAAGGTTGACACGTGATGTACGAGGAAAGCCCTTGATCAATCTAGATCGCCGGCATAAAACCTCGGGAGCTGACAATCGCAGCTGCCTTGTTCTTCTATTGCTTCAAATATCAGGATACAGTGCAGGATGTGGTGCGGATCGACTATGTGTTACAATGTAATTTGAATACAAGTGTTGTGTGTAGTGTTTGCGATGAGCTAGAGAGAAAGTGTTTGAAAGTGTGTAAGTTTCGTGCCTTAATCTGATCCGCCCCCATCTATTTATAGTAAAACAAATGTAACTAACTATCCTACATAACCGGGATCCAACGAATATTCCTTAGTTGAACGTTGGAGACCTGGTCTTTCGGGCTCAACGTCTCTCCTTTAACAAATACGCCCGAGTCTTGAGGAAATGGAGTCCACTTGACCGTTGGCAAGTCCTAGTCTTTAACCTGCACGTGATTAATTCGATATACCCCAGGATATCACCCAGGATGTTAGCAATGTCCCCGTCCAGTATCCTGATCAAAGATAAACAATTAAAAGCAGGATATAGTTCAAGATATGTATGCTTAGAAAATGAGCCATAACAATTGTCCCCAAATATATCGGTTGGTATGCAGTTAAGGGTGAGAAGTTAATCGAATACCTCGATATTCTCAAAAAATTAGCAGGATATTTCGATGTTTTTACACTTGAACAGGTACCAAGAGAGGATAATGCTGAAGCAGATGCCTTAGCAAATCTGGGATCATCGATCAGGATACCAGAAGGAACCCAAATACCAATATTACATGTCTTGTATCCTGCAACGAATCCTCGGGATAAAGAAGTAGCGGGTATTCAGGATCCTGGAGCAGAGTATCCTGAAGATCCTAAATCTTGGACGGCTCCAATAATGAGATATCTCAAGGAAGGACACATCCCCGAAAATGAAAATCCTAAGGCATTTAGGATGAAGGTATCACGATTCACTATTATAAATAATGTTTTATACAAGAAATCTCTTGCAGGACCGTATTTGAGGTGCTTGGAGGATCCTGAAGCCAAAGAAGTACTTCAGGATATACATGAAGGGGATTGTGGTAACCATACTGGGGGCAGGTCATTATTCTCAAAAGTATTAAGGACAGGATATTATTGGCCAACAATGAGAAAAGATGCCGCAGAATATGCTCGAAGATGTGACGCATGTCAAAGACATAGTAACATATTACATCAGCCTGCTGAACCGCTGTATCCTATTGTTTCCCCTTGGCCGTTTATGAAGTGGGGTATGGATATAGTGGGAAAGCTTCCAAAAGCTCCAGGAGGAAAGGTTTTCATGTTGGCAATGACGGATTATTTCTCCAAGTGGGTTGAAGCAGAAGCATTTGTTCAAGTTAGAGATCAAGAAGTAGTATCCTTCATAAAGAGAAATACCCTGACCAGATTCGGAGTACCAGCCGAGATAATCTGTGACAATGGTTCTCAGTTTATAAGCAAGAGAACTACTGACTTTTGCAAGAGTTGGGGAATCAAAATGATAACATCTACTCCGGTACATCCTCAAGCGAATGGATAAGCAGAATCCTCAAACAAGATAATTGTCAATAACTTAAAGAACAGACTTGGAGCCAAAAAAGGAAGATGGGCAGAAGAATTACCCTTTGTTTTGTGGGCTGATAGGACAACGGTAAAGAATGCAACAGGCCAAACACCATTTTCCTTGGTATTTGGAGCAGAAGCAATGATTCCAACGGAAATGGCAATACCTACTGCAAGATCTATCCTACGGGATCATGAACAGAATCCTGAAGCCTTGTGTCAGGATTTGGATACTATAGATGAAAAGAGGGATGCAGCAAGGCTAAGGATGGCAGCATATCAACAAAGAATATCCAGAGCATATAACAAGAATATTAGGACTAGAAGATTTAAGGTTGGAGATTGGGTGTTAAGAAAGGCTTTTCAGAATACTACTAATCCTGCCGATGGCAAGCTAGCTCCAAAATGGGAAGGACCATATGAAGTTGAATCAGAAGCAGGGAAAGGAGCATATAGACTCAAGAATATAAAAGGGGATATGCTACCGAGATCTTGGAATGCTATACACCTTAAGCTTTATTTCAAGTGAGTTTAGAATTTAATTTCTAACTCAGGATGGTATGAATTTTATCTTTTTTAAATATGTTTGGTTTAATTTATTCTTTGAAACCTAATACTAACTTAAGCATCGGAGGGGTGTTAGCCAAGCTAACACCCACCTTAATGTAAGGATGTTTTGCAGTATATGCTTCGGGATATAGCTCCAGGATGCTCACTCAGAATACTTCAGAAGATTAGAGGATTGGCCCCCTCTCTCACGTACAAGGGATCCTGATCCCTTCACATGTTTAAAGGTATTCACCTTTCTTCCGAATTGGGTTTGAACACTCCGCCTGGAGCGCAAGTTATTTAGGGATAGTTCAAGGTGGCGGGACCAGTCTATGTAAAAGTGGCTGACAATTTCGTTACTGTTGGCTATATCCTGAATCCTAAAGGTATATGAGGATTGATCACCCTCTCTCACGAAAGGGTATTTTCATACTCTCTAAGGTTTAAAGGTTTTCACCTTTCTAAGTCTTGGAGTTTATACACTCCCGCCTGTAGCGCACGAAAATTTGGTATTTTCCCCAGGATACGAGGAATTTATTTCCAAAACATTTTTGGGTTTTACCCCTGTGACATGAAAAATTGCCTATGCAATGGAAACTGATATCCAGAAGATTTCTAAGTATTTGAAGACATTGTACACAGGGGACATTCCCACTAAAGCAATAATGTAAAGCTCAAAGGATAAGGCTCGGAACTAATGCACAAAGTGTCTCAGACAGGGGACATCTTCATTGGAAAAGTTGCAAAGGGACTGAGGTTTGATGATAGGGTTATATCCTATTCCTGGTATGATCTTTCCTTTATAAACAATGTTTAAATTTTTGATAATACTATGTTTGGTAAAAGGATAAATATCCTGATATATTCTCAAAATATGTTTTTAAATACTTTTCAGGATATTTGAAACTAATACTAGTTTGAAACTTTGATCATTTAAATATTATCAAAACAGGTTTTGGAAAAGTGGATTGCTTTTTACTCCTTAAAAAGCTTTCTACAAAGTTGAACGGATCTAATAACAGTTTTTATTATATATCATTGAGCATATTGATCAGGATATTTTTGAAAGATAATTGTACAAAATTTTGTAAAGCGAAGTACTAAGAAAGACGGAAGATAATAGCAAGAAATATGAAAGATGAAATTATTTGAAACAATCAGTACTAGTTGATAACCGAAGGTTTCATCCTGAAACCCAGGACCCATCCACCTTCGGCTATCGAATTGTTTTGATGCAAAAATAAAAGTTGTTCATAAAACGTAAAATTGTTCAAACAATTTAAAGGAAATAAGCTTTAGGGGGCAGTGCCTTCTTCGTCCATAATGATTTCAGCAGCATCCGTCTTGGCATCCGGCTCAGCATCCTTCTCAGCATCGGTTGCTTTTTTCAACTGCTTTGGAAGATTCTTCGGCAGCTGGTCTGGAAGAAGTGCCGCCGAGGTTCTTTAGCTTGGTCTCCCAGGCACCGACATCCCAAGAAGGGCATTAAAAACCTAATGTTTTGGCTTCATGGGCCATCTTCAACCTGGCTTGGAGGAGAGAAGTGACGACGGAACTCTTAAGGCTTTCCCGGTAGGTGACCATATCCCGTTCATGTTGCACATGGGCAGCTTCAAGATCGGCTTGGGCTTGAAAAGTAACTTTGTTGAGAGCAGTCTGGTGTTCTTGAATCATAGCTTTGAACTTCTCCTCGTAATGACGAGATTTGGCGGCTGCAATCATGCCTTGATCGGAGATTGTGATTTCTGCTTCCTTTAGCTTGGATTCAAGCGTCTTGTTAAGCCTGCAGGATTCTTGATATAGGTGAACCAAACGCTCGAGACCCTACGAAGGTAAGAGGACAGGTATTAATATTGATAAATCTTTGTAAATGATGTAAGCCGCATGATGTAATATGAGAATACTAACCTGGTTAAGAAAGGAAGTCATAAACCCGCTAGCTTCAATGAACCCGTGCTTCTCATAAGGAAATGTGTCAGAAATGACAGGGGAATCAGGCTCTTTCCTTTTGCGGGAACTTGAACTCCGGGGCTTGGTAGCCGGTGAAGGTTTGGGAATAATGATGGCTTTGGAACTGCTGGGTTTGGATGAGGCTGTGGCCTTGGGACTAGGTTCCTTCTTGACCTGAACCTGATCAGAATAACTGTCCAACTCGTCAAGGTCAAAGACTTCAGGGATCTTGGCCGGTGCTGCATAAAGGGAAAAATGACGAGTATTGACTGGAACTCGGGACGTGTGTGGTGAAAGTCCTGTCTATTGCAGGTAATTGGTAGACAGTGTTGATTCTTTCTTCTGATTCAGCGGTAGGGGGAGCTACTTCCTTGAAATTCACTGCATAAGGATCAAAAAGAAGGATATTAGTAGAAGATAAAAACCAAACGGTCCATGAGAATATTTATGACCCTACCGGTGGTTAACCACTCCACTGGAAGGTTGGCACCCTCAGCATTGGAGTCTCGTTTGACAAAGAAAAACTTGCGTTGCCATCCGTCTTCGTTTTTGGTGTCTTTAAGAATAAGGGGTTTGCTAGAGGTCGAGAAAAGCAAGAACCGGCTAGAGCCATGGGATCGAAGGCGATAAGCAATAGGCAAATCCTCGATACAGAGATCGGGACAATGAAGGTTTTTGATCTGGTTAAGTACAATTAATACTCTCCAAACCATGGGCATGGTTTGAGCAAAAGAGATGCCGGTGGTTCGGAAGAATTGCATCATGAATTCGGGAAAAGGGTATCGAAGACCTAGCGAAAAAGGATATGCTGGAAAGCAAACCCAATCAGTGGAAGAAACATCCAATCGAATTGACCGATCGAACGGTCTAAAGACCGTGTTATCAGGGAAAGCACCGGAAGCTCTCAAAACCGCAATGTCTGCGTTGTCAAAAGCACAGACCTCCTTTTTGGGATTTTTGAGGAGATTCTTCTGGGTGAAGGTCTCGGCATCCATTACGAATAAGGCAAGGAAAATTGATAGAAAGTAAATGAGAAATGGAGAATTACCTGAAGGCTCTGTTGAAGATATCTGCTTTTCAAACAAGAAGAGAGAAGATATAGGGGCGATATGGATCTCCATTGAGCAAAAAGCGTGTTGGAGGTTACGATGTGATCTCGACCGTCGCTTCGTTTTAAATGCCTTGAATTATGGGATAAGACTTTTGAAATATATCCGTTGGATTGGTATACCAACCGATGTATTTGGGGACAATTGTTATGGCTCATTTTCTAAGCATACTTATCTTGAACTATATCCTGCTTTTAATTGTTTATCTTTGATCAGGATACTGGACGGGGACATTGCTAACATCCTGGGTGATATCCTGGGGTATATCGAATTAATCACGTGCAGGTTAAAGACTGGGACTTGCCAACGGTCAAGTGGACTCCATTTGAATCTGCTGAAATCCTGAGGATGCGTCCATGAACGTTAACATTTCATGTCCAGCAGTAGCATCCACCATTGCATCGATATGAGGGAGAGGAAATGGGTCTTTAGGACAAGCCTTGTTCAAGTCCGTGTAGTCTACACAGACTCTCCATTTCCCGTTTTTCTTCTGTACCACAACTACGTTTGCTAGCCATCTTGGAAACTTGACTTCTCTGATCATCCTGGACTTCAACAATCTTTCAACTTCCTCTTGGATAATCGCATTCCGCTCAGGAGCAAATTTTCTTCTTTTTTGCTGAACAGACTTGAATGATTTGTCAATTCCAAGCTTGTGAGTGATAATGTCTTTGGATATGCCTGTCATATCCTCATGCTTCCATGCAAACGTTGACATCCTGCATTTCAAAAAGTTAGTTAACTGCTCTTCAATATCCTGAGGGATATTGGTTCCTACGAACACCGAGATATCAGAATTATCCTGATCCAGGATAATTTTCTTCACATCCTGCTCCGAATCCTCCACGATATCCTGGGCCCGCATCTTTAATTGCTATGTTGTACTAGGCTTAGTTGAGGATTTCATTGAGGATGAGTAACATTCTTTCGCTTCCTGCTGATCGCTTTCAACCTTGACAACTCCCCAAGGGGTAGGGATCTTGATGCATTGGTGATATGTTGATGGCACAGCCTTCATATCGTGAATCCATGGTCTTCCCAGTATGATGTTATAGCAGGATAAGGAGTCCATCACGCAGAAGCGTTGTATGGAGTTGACCCCTTCAACATATACTGGTAACTTTATCTCCCCTACGGTATTCCTAGCTTCTCCACTGAAACCAACGAGCATAGTGGACTTCGAAGTAATGTCCATCGGAGATACATTCATCCTCTTCAATGTTTCCAGCTGAATTATATTGACAGAACTACCGTTGTCTACCAGTATCCTGCGTACAAAATGGTTAGCCACATATAATGTTATTACCAAAGCATCATGGTGAGGATCCTGAACAGTATCCCTGTCATCACTATCGAAAGTGATCACTTTATCAGTTGTGAGGGTAGTCATCCTGACTGGTCTGTCTCCCCTCTCACTCTTAGCTTCCTTTGCATGTCTCTTGGCCGCCGAATACGAAGTTCCACAAATATCGGATCCTCCTGAAATAAAGTTAATTATCTTGGCGTCTGCTGGGGGTGATGCTGCTCGTTCAGGATCCTTCTCGGGATCCTGACCTTTATTCTTCTTTTTTCCCAACAAGTCCTTCAGATACCCTTTGCTTAACAGGTAACTTATTTCTTTCCTTAAAGCAATGCAGTCCTCGGTCATATGTCCGAAGTCTTCGTGGAAGGCACACCATTTGGATTTATCCTTCCAATCAGCTTTCTGCTGGTTCTTTCGAGGCCACCTAGCTTTGTCCCCTAAACCCTGCATAACATACATTAACTCAGGTATATTAACAGACAAGCAGTATTCAGATAAGTCAGGATATTCTTCAGGATCCTCTTCTTCAACAGCATTCACTTTCTTGTTATCATTTCTGCCATATGGATTGGAGCGATATGGCTTATATGAGGTTTCTGATTTCCTGTTAGTTGATTCATAGGTTGAGGTAGAATTCATCCTCTCCTGCATCTTCTTGTCATCTTCCAAACGGATATATCTCAAAGCCCTGTTACGAGCTTCGTCGAGATTCCTGCAGGGATTCATTACAAGATCCTGATAAAACTGAGAATCCTTTTGTAACCCCATCTTAAAAGCTTGCACAGCTGTTGCAACATCAAGATGCGGGATATCCAAGGATTCTCGACTGAATTTGTTCACATAATCTCTCAAGGATTCCTGAGGCCCTTGAGTTATCCTTTAACGATCACTGGTTAGTTTCTCAAAACTCCGACTACAAGAAAATTGACTGTTAAATAAATTAACCAAATGAACAAACGAAGTAATTGAGTGAGGAGGGACGTTTAACAACCATTTTAAGGCTGATCCTGTCAGGGTAGAACCAAATCCCTTGCATAAGCATGCTTCCTTGGGATCTGGAGGGATAGGATTGATTTCCATCCGTTCCCTATACTGGGCAATATGCTCCTCAGGATCCGTAGTCCCGTCATACAGTTTCATGTTGGGAGTCTGGAATCTTTTTGGTATTTCAGCATCACAGATTGGATATGCAAAACGAGATATCCTGTGGCTGTCTTGGGATACTTCCGGAATTGGCTGGACCACTCCAGGTACACTGGATATCATGTCCTTCAATTTTTGGAGCTCCCGGGTAAATGTTGACGTCATACCTGCATCCTGTAAAGAGCCATTGTTGTTAGTAGCAAGAATGTTATTATTTGACACATTACCGGTCTGAGGATTTTGGCCATATCCTGAAGCATATCCTGAACTCCTCACAGTCGACATCCTGACCGAAGAGGGTATCTCAGGGGTATGATTCTGAGAATGGCTTGGGACGATATTCCCCCTATCATCCTCAGTGTAAACTGCGGAACTAAAGTTCAAGGCCCTGGGCTGTATAGGAGTGACAGTTTCTTCAGCGGGTCTGCTCGAGCTAGCTTTTAAGAGTTGTATTTCTCTTAACAGCATTTGGTTAGTCTCCTGTTGCTGCCTCATTTGTTCCTGCACACTTCCAAATAAAGTCAGAATTTCATCATTAGAGGCTAAAACGGGAGCAGATCCCTGGACACTCCGAGTAGGGATAACATCTTGAGATTGTGAAGAAAATGGCATCCTTGGAGGAGGTGGTGGAAGCACCGAACCGGTAGTAGCAGAGGTTGCAGCAGACAAAGTAGAGGAGCTCATGTTTGATCTTGAGGCCATTGTAAACAACGTGGCAAAAAGTTTTGAAAATAGAAAACCGATTAACGATTTCACAAAGATTTTTAGTAAAAGTAGCACCACTTGCCCCACGGTGGGCGCCAAATTGTTTTGTTTAAAAATTACCTAAGCAATTAAGTGATCAAATTAGTTAAGTGAGGTAGTGTGCTAAAATTATGTGTAAAAAATATGTTAACCAAGTTAGATATGAAAACAGTTTCAGGATACGGCTCGGGATATAGAGCTGTATCAATGATCAAACAATGAGCAAAAAAGTAAAGGTTGACACGTGATGTACGAGGAAAGCCCTTGATCAATCTAGACCGCCGACATAAAACCTCGGGAGCTGACAATCGCAGCTGCCTTGTTCTTCTATTGCTTCAAATATCAGGATACAGTGCAGGATGTGGTGCGGATCGACTATGTGTTACAATGTAATTTGAATACAAGTGTTGTGTGTAGTGTTTGCGATGAGCTAGAGAGAAAGTGTTTGAAAGTGTGTAAGTTTCGTGCCTTAATCTGATCCGCCCCCATCTATTTATAGTAAAACAAATGTAACTAACTATCCTACATAACCGGGATCCAACGAATATTCCTTAGTTGAACGTTGGAGACCTGGTCTTTCGGGCTCAACGTCTCTCCTTTAACAAATACGCCCGAGTCTTGAGGAAATGGAGTCCACTTGACCGTTGGCAAGTCCTAGTCTTTAACCTGCACGTGATTAATTCGATATACCCCAAGATATCACCCAGGATGTTAGCAATGTCCCCGTCCAGTATCCTGATCAAAGATAAACAATTAAAAGCAGGATATAGTTCAAGATATGTATGCTTAGAAAATGAGCCATAACAGCACCTGCTTGTTGGACTTTAATTGTGTGAGTCTTGTTGATCAAGTTTGAAAGAGAAGATACAGGTCAGAAGTGTAATTAGTTAATAGATAAGTTTATGTTATGTTTAGATTGGGTAGTTATAAAGTACAAAGACTAAAGAAGACAAGTTGAAAGATTGTAACCTACACTTAAGGAAAAGACATGTATCCTGGAGACACACCCTTTAATCGACGGCATCAAGGAAGGAATCAAGAGACACACCACTTCAACAACAATCTCAGCCACATATTTAAGACACATAATGGTTCGCGAGGAGACGCGATGGTTTAAGATGCAACCATTCAGTATGTATAAATAGGATTAGGGTTTCAATTTGTTTTTGTACCTTGAAACCGTTCAGTATGTATAAATAGGATTAGGGTTTCAGTTTGTTTTTGTACCTTGAAACAGTAAGATTCAATTGTACAGTTTATTAATACGATTGTGTATTAGGGTTAATCCCTCTCTTCTTGTTCTTGTTACTTTTGTTCTTGATTGATGGGTTGAATTCATGGTCTCCTAGGATCTACACTGCTAATCATCATGACGGTTGTTCCCGCCAAAAACTCAACCGTTCAAACTTGTTACAATGTATTTAAGGTTCTGAACCTACATTTCGGAAGATTACTAAGATATTGTTATATCCAATATCCATTCCCTCTTTAGTTGTAATCACAGTGTGTTCGAGTTTGTGTTTGTTAGTTCTTGATTCTAATAAACTGGTATCAGAGCATAATTCTACCCATACGATCCAAACAATTAAAAAACCTTCAATCGACAATGTTTCCTTGCCATCACTGCAATGATGAACAAAGAAGGTGATCCATACAAAGTAAACAAAAACATTGTTGTTATTGTCATTGCTACTGGCATTATATAGCGAATTTTGCAGACGAAGCAACGGTTCTCATTCGTCAAGCGATTTATACCAGAACACGAGATCAACCCGCAATCGACAACTATAGTGAAGATCTTCTAGTCATCGGAACAGATTCTGGTTTATGGTCAGAAATTTTTACATTTAAGAACCATTACTCAGGAAACTTGTCACTGGTTAAAAGATTTAAAATTCTTTTAGTATCGATTCAAAAAATTCTCAGAGGGATAAGTTTAATTGATTAAAAGACCAACTCTCATCATATGAGGATCCACAGCGTGTTCTATACACTGGAGATCACTCAAAACATCCTAAGCCTAGATCAAATTGTGAAACAAGGTTTTTTTTATCAAAATTTCTGGCGAAGCATGTCATGTTTCACCGATGTTTGAGACACCTGTTCATGATAGGATGTTAACACTATCCTAAAGTGTTGAGGATATGAGGTTGTGTGACATCGAAAAAGTGCGGGCATCTACAGAAGAGGAAGAACAAACACATGAATATTACTTGAATGATCATGTTAATTCGTATTATGAAAAACTAGATCAAGATTATATAAGAATTAAAGAATCAAGTTATGAAAGAATTAAAATTTAAACCGTTAGATGATTGTGTTATGTTTCTTGATTCATTAGATGATATAGAATTTGTATGAAAGCTTAAATTTGAATTAAGTGTGAAATTTAATGCCATCATCATATGGTTCTTGCATACTTAGCCAATCATACCGGAGAGACGATCAATAGCACCTAAAGTAGACGATGGTCCTACCGTTGAACTGCTTGACTTGTATTTAATGGTGAAAAGAGAAGGTGGACTAAAGTTGGTTATTGAACAAAATACATGGGCATTGATCACAAAGGATTTGGGATTTGAGTCAGATGAAGGCTACATAATGCGGGTTATTTATGCCGAGTATATATATTTGCTGGAATATAATTATGTTAAGGCAAAATACGCAATGCCGAGTTCAAGTATTGAAACAACACGGAAGTCTCAAGAAAACAACTTCTTCACTGATCCAGACGTTAGTCTCAAACAAGAAGCGCAAGACTATGCACTTTATATGTGGTCTGATTCGAGGGGGATGAAGCAGGCTGAAGAGGAGAACTTTGGCCTTCAACCAAGCAGCTAAGGCTGTTGAAGAAGCCAGTCTTTGAGTCCTGAATCATGCCAAA
>JARYGA010016479.1:0-36766 GCA_030545235.1 Helianthus tuberosus | reverse complement strand
TTTCTTGTTCGGATAAATCCTTGAACCGATTAGTGTTTTATGATTATTGCTTTGGTTGGATGATATTGTGAATTATATGTTCATACATGATAATTCCCGAATGATATAAATTGATGAAGTTTGGTGTTCATGTAATCGGCTCATATGCATAGTATAATTAGATAATTGTAGGGTTGATAAATGTATGGTGTTAAGATGATCTAGAACCGGATGTATGTAAATCGGTTATGATGTGTTTGAACCAGGATGAATCGTGTGGATAGGTTGTATGTGTTAATCCTAGTGATTTAATCCGATTGAATGTTATGATAGGTTGTTGTCATGATTGGATGTTAATTAGGGTTTATATGAATTAAATGATGATTGCTTGATTTGATCGAGATGTCCATGATTTGAAACTATTAGTTTTGTTGATTGATAAATTGCATAAATGGAAACCATGTAACTGATTGCCATGATTTCGGGATAATGAAAACTGATCGCATAAGTCCCTTAATCGCACAAGAGCCGAACGTACAAGCTCTTGAATCGCACAAGGGACTGATCGCACAAGACAGTCGCACAAGATTGGTGCAACTGTTTAAGCACACAGTACAACTATGATATGCATGATCGCACAAGACTTGTGGATCGCACAAGCCTGTGCTGATCGCACAAGCCTTGGGCCACACACACATAGATGTTTGAGTTTGTTAGGTTATTGGGCCATGCGGCCCAACTCATTCACACAAGCCCTAATGAGTCGCACAAGTTCATTAGGATCGCACAAGATTATTAAACTGGGAAATTGGTTGGGCCACGTATGCTGTTGGGCTTCTTATTCGTGTGGGCGAGGTTCATGTTGGATAGCACAACATGTTGTGGATCGCACAAGGTTGTGCTGAACGCACAACATGTTGGGCCGGGGTGTTTAGTTGGGCTTCATTTGTGAATCGCACAAATGGTTCGGCCTAAACCATTTGGATCGCACAAGTTGAACTTTGGGTTTATTTTAACTGACCTGTTTAACATGTCCTATGTGTATGCCATGTGTGCCATGATCATTACTTGTTCTTGATTTGCTAAATCTGTGTAAACATACGTGCACTACTTGAACCTAGACCTGACTTGTACGGTAACAATGTTAGGACGTGGTTGACCACTAGCAGCTCTATTGACCTTTCAGTGTATCTGCCGAGCTAACCTAAGGTGAGTTCACATTTTCCACAAAGCATGGTAATTCCCGGTGGGTTGGGAATGGGTTAAGGATATGGATTTCCTCGTCCTTCTTGGGTAGGACAGTATGGGTTAAGGAATGTAATTCCTCGTCCTCTTGGGACAGTCTTAAGCTTACTAGACAAAACTCTATCATGAAGTCCCTCATTTTTATATCGACTTAATCGCCGGGCCAATGGCGAGCGGGTCATTAGTTAAATAGCGCTATTAGGTTTGACAAGCCTCACATCGTGCCGCAGAGGACGGGAGTGGACTAATGGATCTTGGCACGTCAATGATGATAGACATTGACGCAGGGAACGTAAACATGACTCCAGTCAGTTGTCGATATGGTAACGAGTTTAGTAGTATAAACATGGGGTAGCCCCCACGGCTGGATAGCCAGAGTGAATGGGATTAACCAAATTACGTTTTGAAACATGGGGTAGCCCCCACAGCAAGTGAGCCAGATAATGAGAAACTATGGTTTTTGGAATAACTTAAAAATGAACACCCAACTGTGAACTCGCTCAACTATGTTGTTGACTCGTTACTACATGCTTTGAAGGTCATTAGGTACTTAGCTGGAGCTTGCATGGGGAAGAGTCGTTGTGGGACATGGACTGTTGAGTTCCATGTTAAACATTTATACTTTTAAACTTATGTTTTGGTTTTATTCGTTATGCTTCCGCTGATAACTTACACTTGTTAAACTGTTTTTGATCACCAATTATATTGCATGGTTGGAAATTCATTTACTTTACTATATTGTTCAATATGATTGGTGGCATGATCCTGGTTAGTCACGCCTCCTGCGGTGATATTCCGCTTGTGGATTTTTGGGGGTGTGACATAAACTCAGCACCACGTTTTCCTTCCTATCGTACCTTAACTATGGGAATTCGACTACACCTCAATTGCTTTACTCCTCGATCCATGATCTCGACGGGTTTCTCCACGAAGTGCAAAGTCTTGTTGATTTGAAGATCTTCGAGTGAGACTTGAAGTCCGTCTTCTGCTAGGCATTTCTTCAAGTTTGAGACGTGGAACGTAGGATAGACATTGTTGAGCTCTTGAGGTAGGTCCAGGTGATATGCTACCTTGCCAATCCTTTCGAGAATCTTGAAAGGACCTACATAGCGAGGAGTGAGTTTCCCTTTCTTACCAAATCAAACTACACCCTTCCAAGGGGATACCTTGAGAAGTACAAAGTCACCAACGTTGAATTCCAAAGGCTTGCGACGCTTGTTAGCATAACTCTTTTGTCGGCTCCTGGCTTTAAGCAATTTGTCTCAAATCTGTAAAATCTTGTTCGTTGTCTCTTATATAAGCTCGGGACCGGTGATTTGAGCATCTCCGATCTCATGCCAACAAATAGGTGAACGACACTTACGACCATACAATGCCTGAAAGGTTCCATTTGAATACTCGCATGGTAACTGTTATTGTACGAGAATCCGATCAACGGCAAGTGCATATCCCAGTTGCCACCAAAATTGATTAGGCAAGAATGAAACATATCCTCTAGAGTTTGGATAGTGCGCTCGGTTTGACCATCGGATTGAGGATGGAAAGCAGTACTAAGATTGAGATGAGTACCAAGAGTGGATTGAAATGTTTGCCAAAGACGTGAGGTGAGACGACCATCACGGTCCGGAATGATGTTAATAGGGATACCATCACGACAAATAACTTCATTCGTGTAGATACGAGCCAATTTCTCGACTTTGTAATCTTCACGAATGGGAGAAAATGAGTTGATTTGGTTAATCATTTAATGATCACCCAAATACTGTCGTGACCAGACGAAGTACGAGGAAGCTTATTAATGAAGTCCATTGCAATACTCTCCCATTTCTAGACAGGAATTTCTGGTTGTTCGAGTAAGCCAGAGGGACGTTGATGTTCAGCTCTAACCTTGGAACAAGTGAGACACTTTGAAATGAAGGTGGCGACATCTTTCTTCATGCCAGGACACCAATAGGACGTACGCATATCGTGGTACATCTTGTTAGCACCATGATGAATGGAATGTCGAGATTTGTGTGCCTCCTTCATCAAGAGTTCACGAAGATCATCACGATTAGGAACCCAAACGCGATCGAGATAGTGCATAATACCATCGGAATATGCCAACCCACCAAATCCATAAGCATGTCAACGTCGGCTCATAAATGCGGATCTGCTGCAGCTCCCAGGGCATGACCTGGAATAACGTGCCCTGGAAATTGGGGTGCCCCGAGAGGTGGTGGTGGCTGTGGCATCGTTGGTCCGTCTAAATCCACCGAAGGGTCCTTCACGACCGCTGCAGCATCTGGCAGAGCATTGACTAGATCGAACTGCTCCGGTAGGTCCCGCGTAACCCATATGAGACCTTTACGGGTTTTAAACTGCTCGCCGATGACGTCGAACCTCTTAATCAGCTTCATCCCCCACAACGTCTGAAAACCCATTCGCGTCGGCGATATGGGCGGCAGTAACTGTGGGTCCGCCTCTGGTAAATGGCCCAATGAATGGGCAATGACGGTCACGTACGCGCCGACATACATAAATACGCCCTCCTGCCAGTGATGGGCGGAGGCGAAGTACTGGGCTAAACTGTGTGAAAGTGTGCACGACCTCTTATACAACAAACAATAAAAGAAAAAGACGTTGGTGCTCGTATTCCACTCACGACTGTGGCCTGAAGTTGTAATAGAAGTAGAGAGCATCATATGTAGATACCTGTAGATAGTCTTAGCGAAATATGGAAATTAATAAATAATAATAATAATAATAATAATAATAATAATCACAATAATTACTAGAATAAATGTACGTACCTGTACAATGGGTCATCAACATGTGAAATCTTCTCCTTAGCCTTGTCGTGCTCCCAAGTATCTGCCCCCGCAACCACCTACCAAAACCTAAAAGAGTGGGTCTATCAACAACTACTAGCCCCTGCGTATTAACATCCATAGCGATCTCCTCCTGCAAGTATAAACCGCTATGAATCGCAAACTCTACTTGAGTCATCGAACGCCAAACACCAGCAAGCCTGAAAGAAACCTTAGGCGGTAGGGATGAGCTCGGTACCGACCGGTACCGGTACCGAAAATCCCCAAAAATGGGTACCAGTACCGGTACCGAATATACCCGGTACGGTACCGGTATTTGAGAGTAAAAACCATTACCGAACCGGTACCGAAAATTTCAAAATTCGGTACCGAAAGTGTACCCGGTTCGGTAAATTCGGTACCGGTACCCGTACCGGGTACCATTAGCTCATCCCTATTAGGCGAATGGGGAGGAGCATGTGGCTGTGCAGGCGGATGGTCGGCCCGAGGAGGGTGAAATGTGAATGTCGATAAAAACTCGACCAGCAACTCCCTGTAGCTCGGCGTGTGCGCTAACTCAAAAAGACGATACCACGGCGAATCCACAGGAATGAAATAACGGAGTCTAGGCGTCTCACCAATAGCCTCCAGTGCATCCCAATCGACAGCGACATGCGATCCAACGTGCATCCTCCTAAGTAATTCTAGGCTTTCAAAGTAATTTTTTGCTTCTTAATATGAACAAAAATTGGAAAAGCCTTTACAAAAGTAAACCAACAGGTAAAATTTATCATTAAAGAGAATAGAAAACTACCAGTTTTCCTTATTAATCTGAGGATTCAAAAATTTTATCATAAAAAGCCTAAAAGGATTAGATAAACGTGATTTCCACATTATACTACAAAGATTCAGAGAAATCTGTCATAAATATATATAAAATAATGTTTTAAAAACCGGTATTTTAATAGTGCCTGGTTAAACTCAGAAATGGTTTAACCGGGTTGTACCGGGTGGTTCAACCGTGTTGACTAATTAACTCCGTAAATCCAAAAAATATAATTTCAACTCGAAAAATAATCCAAACTACATCATTCCATAAGAAAAAAAAATCCAAAAGTTAATCCATAATTAAAAAATTATCTAAAAGTTCATGATTAAATACCCATTATATAGCAATTAGTAAACACTATAACAATTAACAACATGAATGATTGAACAAAAGTCAAAATAAGATAAACCTGGATGATCCGTTGAAAAACTTAATTTGAAAAAACCCAATTATTTTCTATCTTTGAGCTAAGAATAAGTTTGATCGATGTGGATTGTTAATTGTGGGCGCTAAGTTTTACACTTTAACTAAGAAGGTAAATAGTCACCTTTTTCATGCAGTGGCCATCTAGGTTGTTTGATGCCTGCGTTGTCAATTATTATATCAGGAGGCCTGATTTCATTAAACTTAGACGATAAAGCAGTGGCCATCTAGGGTGTTTGATGCCTGCGTTGCCGTCTGTTGAATATTATCCCAGGGTTTTATAATCGGGTTATCAAAAGCCAAGTAACTAAAAGTTTACGTGATGGCCTGAAATCTGTAATTTGCTCCAAATCATGGGATAAAAAACTGTAATTTGCTCTATTAATATATATACTAAATAACCTCACAAACTACAGTAAACTTTTTGTTGATGCACTTTCATGTGGATGTGGCTCGGTTCGGTTCGGTTCGGTTCGTCGAACATGTAAACCCAAAGTGACATCCTCTTGTCACACTTAATACATCAGTTGGTATATATTGGAAAGGCATCTAATGATGACGGATTTATTTGGATAATGTGCATTGAAACATGATAGTATAATATATCAGATTGTGGCCATCGAAATAGAAAGAAAGAAAATGGAATCGAAACACAGAAAGTTGTGTTTGAAAAGGGAATATCGAAACACAAAGTTTCACTTGTGTTTTGATGTGACCCAGAATAAAGGGAGCAAGTTTGTTTCGATGACAAGGATATCAAGTTGTTCAATTCTGTTTCAATGTGATCCAATACAAAGGGATCAAGTTTGTTTCGATGACAAGGAGATTAAGTGTGTCTTCATATCTTCTTCGATGAGGGATATAATGACCTTTATATCCCTATTTCTATATGTATAGTCTAGTATCTCCCTGTTTCGATAATGCTTCTATTCTTTATTGTATTTCGTTGTTCCATTAATGTGTTTTGATGTGAGAAGTCCTATTTCGTTAAGTGTCGATGTAAAAGTCCATGTTTCGTTGTAAACTCACTGGTGTCCTATAAATACAAGTGACTTCTCCCCTGTTTGAACGAGAGAGCACACCCAGAGAGTATTGAGAGAATTCTTGTTGTATTTTGTACTGTTACTCTGTCGGAATAGAGATTGAGCTTTAAACAGTGAAATATTTCTTGTGTTTGTGTGTTCTTGGGCTTGATTTGCACATACTCGAGGATTCTGCACTTGGTTATTGTGTTAAACAACAAGGATAAGGTGTTCTAGATCCTCCTCTAGGGACCTAAAAATGGTATCAGAGATTTGGCTCGATTCCTTGTTGAAAATCAAGCTTTATTGTGAGATTTGAGTGATTTTCATGTGTTTTTGAGGTGTTCTTGTCCAAAAAAACTGAAAACCCACTTGTTTTCATGATAAAATAGCTTAAATCTTGCCATAATGATGTGGTTTTGGGATACTTTTGGTTGAAAACTCATTAAATTGGTTGAAGATCATCAAAATCGGCATTTTCGTGTGTATTAGAGTTTGAGTTCTTGATTTTCGTATTTTCCGGCGAAAATTTTGGCTAGAATTGTTGCCAGAATAGTACGTTCTGGTGGGTGCATTCCATTGGTTGACCTGTTCTATGGTGGTTGTGGAGTAGGATTTCTTTTTTGTCTTCCTGCAAGTTTCAGGGCTTGTCTTCTCCGTCTTGTTGTGGGAAATTCAAAACAGTTCCTTCTGTCACAAGTTCTTTTTGAAACAGGGAAGGAGATTGTGAGCCTTATCGAAACAAGGCTTTATACAAGCTCTTATCGAAACAAGGCTTTATATAAGCTGTTTCAGTTTAATCACTATTTGAATAAAAGAAATCCAACTCCCTTTCACAAGTTTTATCGAAACAACATTTATTTTCTTCCAACTCCTTTTTAACATAGCTATCGAAACATCCTTTAAATATTAAACCCGTTAACTTCATTTTCAAAACACAATTTAAATTTGATTCTATTTCGATAGAACTTTGTAACACCTCGCAAAAATCATGTCCAATACAGTGATGACACGTGTCATAAACCCTGATCATGTTAAAAGTTAACTTGAGGGACTAAAGTTGTCAAACAGTGAAAAGATGTATGTGGAAGGACAAAACTGTCAACATACCAAACTTGTGCCTCTGATTGACCTCACACGATGTTTGTATTCTTTAATGAATAAATTGTCGGACGTAAGAAGCCGTTTGTGCTTAAAATAAAAAATTTACAAAATACAGGGGTTAAAAGTGTCAACATGTTAATTCTTACCTCTGAATGACCTTTTAACGATCCCGAGGCTTTGTAATATTTTATTATACTCTCATGAATATCAGATAATCATTTCATGAAGTTTCGGTACAATCTTGTGATGTAATTTGCAATTTCGAAGAAGAAAGGTTAAAAGTGACAATATGACAATTCTACTCCCGGGAGACCATTTCAATAAATCTGAAACATAATAATACATGGTTTTACTCCCAAGAACATTTAAAACCTGATTATATGGGCCCCTCATACTGAAAATGTCAGATATTCGAGTTCTGAAAGTGCAGGGACATATGTTGCAACAAAACAAACAAGTTTTAAAACTTGTTGCCTCGCGTGGCGCGCCAGGGTATGCCTTACCTGGCGCGTGGTGCGGCGGGGAAGGTTTTCCAGCCAGTTACTGGAAAATTGAACTTTTTATTAATTAAACTACGCTTTTAAGCATAAATCATATTTAAACCCAAATTTTAGCACCAAACTCATTACCTACTGTTATGATATTATTTTTAGGGATTTTTGGAATACTGGGTCAGATTATAAACTGACCATATCATTGAGTTCTTGTATAAATTCGATAAATGATGATAATGCCCTTTTTGTTAATAAAATGAGATTCACATATGATTAACATGCCAAAACTTTTTCTACTGATTTTATATGAAAAATAAAATATTTTAAACATTCAAGGCTGATCAAAATCTCAGAATTTCATAAACATCCCAAATATCGTCAATTGTCGACTTTTACGCTAATTAGGTGCATAGTATGGTTCAAAACCATATTTAGCACCCAAGGCTTGTTACCAACTGAATTTATAAATAATTTTTAATACTTTTACAGTAGGTATAAGTCATGAACTCAGACTTCCAAATTTGTCCTTAAAAACATATGTGAAATGACCAAAATTCCCCTACAGTGCATAGTTTGACCATAAATGGTAAACCACACATATGTATGATATCTTACTGATTTAACATCATAAAATAAATGTTTTTACAGAATATTTTAGACCAAAACCTCAGTTTACTATTAAACCTCTTTTATAAACTTTAAAATGACCAAAATACCCTTACGGGACTTAAATTGGTTTTAAATTCTTTTGGGGCATAATTGTTGATACCCTACTGATATCATAACATATTTGAAGCATAATAACTTATGGAACTTGAACATGACTCATCCGGCTACCCGTTATGCTTATACGCTTTCGGTACGGTTTATGTAACTAGTTTGCATAAATTAACCGAAACGGGTCAAACCTTATCATTTTTACTTCAAAATCCAGAATGTGTTTAGTTTACCCATTTTATACAAGTCTTCATACCTGTTGGGTCTAAATCACATTCCAATCCGGTCACCGCTTAATCTAGCGTATCGTGCCGTAAACCTTTCTTTAAACTAACTGGTCTAAGTTTATAACTTAAATAAGACCCATTAGGAATCTAATAGGTTAATAAAACCTTCGTTCCAGATTAAGTGCCCCGGTAGAAGTTATTTGCACTTGTTTGAGTAGACTATACGGCTGAGTATACAAAATTTGCATTTTAAGCTCAGGTAAATACTCTTAACTTATTTTCCCTTATATGGGCTTGGGATATGGTAAATTATTACCGCTTGGTCGGGTGTATAAACCTTTTAATCGGATATGGTTAAATTGCATAATCCCGTTTTAATAAGTATTGGTTGATAACAAATAACATTGGGGGTTAACGACCGTGTCCTGGATATCCTTGGCTCATTTAAAAAGCGTAAATGGCCACAACTTAAGCACGGGGTGTAGGCATACACCTGTCAGTTGCGTATGTAAAAGATATACTCATTTGTTGGGAATGTCCCGCCGTGAGTTTATATCTGTGGTGTGTTATTTAATCTTGTTCGGTTTATTTATACTGGCCCTAAATGTTGGACAAACATGTAAATCTGATACAAGATTATTATTAATATAATTGTCCCAAGTTATAAAAACATTTGTGCCTTGTGCATTTAAATAAAATTTCATAAATGCTTTCAAAAGAGTCGGTTAATTGTATTTACCAGTGTAAACTGACGTATTTTTCAAAAAGACTAAGTAACAGGTACTGTACGTAATTGGGTGGGAGCTCTGGGCGTTAGTTAAAGAATCTTGCAAGTTCTAAACGCTTAAAGTCTGTTGAACAATATTTTGTATTATGTTTTAGATCCGCCTGTGGATCCTCTTACAACCGTCTGTATAATATTTATTTCGTACTTTACATTTCGGTTTGTAATAGTAATTTTCCTCCAAGACTTCCGCTGTGCATTAAACTGTGAATATTGACTATGATGATATCAACTACGTCACGATACTCCCTGCCGGGCCCACCGGTAATATGTGGAAATATCGGGGTATGACAAACTTGATATATATTGAAACACAAGAATTCGTTTCAAAAACACTAAATTAAAATATTCAAATTTGTCCTAACTTTATCAAAATAGAATTTTTAATTTGATTAACACTCTTGTCCCACCTTATTATGTTTCGATAAAGTAAAGATATATTTCTCTATTTCGATATTCATTAGCAAGTTTCTCCTTCGTTAAACTTTATTTGTTTCAAAAGTGCAGTCTGTATCGATTTACCACTCTACAGTTAACATTCTTTTACAGGAAGTGTTCACAGAAGCAACATCAGTCCTCTGTTCTTATTCAAAATGAATACAAACCCTTGGGGTTGGATTCAGGAGTCAAACACAAGCAGCAATTCTCCACAAAATAGTTTCACAACATCGTGGGTTCAATTTCTCATGCCTTCGTAGTCCGCTATGATATCTGCAAATCAATAGTCGTTCGTGGCAAACCAAAACCAAAGTATACAAAGTCTTCTTTTGAGCGAAAATGAAACCGGCAACAACAACCGCCCGCCAAAACTCATGCATATAAATGATTACCCGGGGTGGAAGGGAAGATTTCATACTTATGTTCTTGGTCAAAATACGAAGTTGTGGACGTGTTTTAAAATGGCATACAATGAAGCTCTTGAAGAAGCCAGATCGGATCCTACTTCATTGGCGGCGATGAGTGAACAAGATAAGAAAGCTTACGACCTGGAAAAGAAAGCTTTTGTCATTCTTACTCAAGCGTTGAGCAAAGAAATTTATCATCAGTTCGTCTATTATACCACCACCAAGGCGTTGTGGGATACACTAAAAGCAAGAGGAGAAGGGAATGCGGCAGCTCGTAAGCTTAGACATGATCTACTCAAGAAGGAGTTTGATGGATTCATGTTTATGGAAAATGAATCGCTTGGAGACATGTCTACATGGTTTTATCATTTGCTTAGTGAGATGTTCTCTTACACCGTGACAGTGACTCCTCAGGAGATCACTGCAAAGTTTGCGGATGCTTTGCCACCAATGTGGAGTGGATTCTTAGAAATTCTGAAGTTCAACGGTGTTTTAGATAATACCAACATCTATGAATTCATTCAAATGTGGGAAAATAAGAATGCAGAAGAGATCAGGAAAGCGAAGAGGATACCCGTTCAACAGAATCCAGAAGTATATTATGGAAATGCCAATCCTTTTGTGGAAAAACCTGTTCAAGCAACCAAACCACTAACCGCTTTTGTGTCAAACTCCAATCCCTTCGTACCACAGAAAATTGAGTCAACCTCTCAAGCCTTTGTTCCACCACCTTTCCTAGATCCAACTCAATCAAATCAAGAAGCGTGCTATGGAAACAATTCATCAACTTTCAGTGCTGGCACAACTGTTAACCCAAATACCGTTCATCTCGATACTTCAAGCTTCTCTAAAGTCAGTGTTGAAGTTGCAAAGGAGCACATGGAATTGTTGAACACTCTGGTAAGTGCTTATTGCGGGTTGGTGGCAGGTCAAATTGGTAATATCAACCTGACACGGGAGGATTATCAACAGATAGACAAAGATGAAATGGAGTTGATGGATATTAAGTGGGCGTTTGTAAGTGCAGTCCGACGGGTGAAAGACTTTATGGAAAGAACTGGTAGAACGAGTTTGGAGAGTAATAAAGACACGAAGTATGGTTTTGACAAGCAGGCCGTCAAATGCTCCAGATGTGGAGAACGAGGTCACTTCAAGCATGAATGCACGAGACCACCTCAGTATGGCAACCAAAATCCTTTCAGAATTCAGACCAACCAGTCAAACCAGACTTCCAACAACACTGAACGTGCAATGGTACCTGTCGGCAACTCCAATCAAACTGGATCTTCTAACGCCAATAATACGAGAGCCTTAGTCGTTCAAGTTGACAAGAACTACGCCTGGTCTGTGCAATCGGGTAGCGGAGGTTCGGGTGGCACAGCTTGTTATGCTAAAGTAATCTAGCATATCAAGCATGTTCAAAACGGTGATTCGTCTGAGGATGAAGCTGGATACAGTGAGGCTTCGGATGAAGAAATCTTAAACTCAAGAGAGGATGGTATTGAAGGAGTGTCAAGTGAAACCATCGATGCAGATGTAGAAAAGTTGCTAAGTGATGCTGAGAACGTGCAAAGCAGACAATCAATTCTGGTGGAGAAAGCAACAGTTGGATCTGATGATGGATATTATTCTCATCACTTTGCCTCCATGGCAAATGTCGACGGCCAATCAAGTCAGGTATGCTACTTGTGATAAATGCGTTGAGTTAGGTGCTAAGTTGTCAGAGTTGGAAGGTAAATATGATGTGACATTCATCCACAATCAAAAGTTGATTGTGAATCTTTCAAAAAGCTCTGAGGCCAATATGTTTCTTAAGAAAAATGAAAAGGAGTTAAAAAATGTAATTGAAACCTTAAGAAAAGATCTTTCTAAGGTAACAAAAACTGTTTCAAGAAAACAAACAACGATTAACAATTACATTAACATGCTTGAGGAAACAAAGAAAGAGTTGGCATGTGTGATGAGAATGAGGTGATCCAGCTCAAGATAGGTAGCTATTCCAACTCTAGATATGTGCTGGATCACATCATTGACATACAAAAGAAGAAAATGGATGCCACATGTGTTGGGTATAAAAAGTATCTGCCGCCAATTAGACACAATTATACTAAGATGCCTGATGAGGAGGATAATCCTCACTTTGAGCCTACAGTTTCACTAGACATAGAAGAATTCGCAATTGGGCTCGATTTCCAAAAGGAAGTACCCTCCGATCAGGCACAATCTGCTAATGCCGAATGTTCAACCACTACACAGGATCAGGATCCTCCAGTAATTGTTGAGGATGCTGATTCGTCAGATGATGAGTCCGGAGATGAAAAACCGGTGCAGTCTGATACAGTGACCAAAAAGGAGAATATACCTCTTGAGAATCATATTTTGTGTGATCCTCCAGTTATATCTACTAAACGGTTCCAGTAGAGTCAACTTCTTCGTAAGGATCAGAAGGTGGGAATGTGTTGTATACTCTGGTTGGTGATGATCGAATTTATTCAGACAAAGACTTTCTGATTAAGAATGTAAACCAATCTTTAATCAGTAAAGTTTTTGAGGAATCGACTGGTTAGTTTTTGGGAAAGTCGAGTGCATGAGTTGTGGTAACACAATGTCCTCCTATCCCAAAAGCTGAAATTAAAAAACAATACAGAAACAAAAAGTTACCAACAGAGGAAAATCAACAAAATCGCACTAATCCAACCAGAAAACCAACGAACAAGCCATCAAATCAAGTGGCGCAGAAGTCAGTGAATCAGGGTCGAAAGGGACAAAATCAAACAAAAGCTAAAAAGTTGAACTTTGTGAAGTCAACGGGTACCAATAAAAAAGCTTTTGAAAACAAGTCTAATGTGGATTTTGTTAGTCATGTGAAAATTTTGAAACGAGATGATCAAAACAACTCGAGACCAAGTACATCGAAATCACAAAGTTCATCACTGAGTCATCAACATGAGTCTTCGGGGTTTGTTGAACGAAGATCATGTTTCGAGTGTGGTGAATTTGGACATATCATTCGAAATTGTCCTTATCTTAATAAGCTTAAGGCTAAAGCTGATGTTCCCCAGATCAAAGTTACCAAAAGCGATCTGTTTCACCAAAACAAGATCCATGTCTTGTGAAGGAACGTGAGGTGAAACAGAAACACAAACAAAACAAGGTAATTGAAAATGTGCTCAAGCCCGAAGTGGTTCAAAAACCACCTGTTTCAGTAACACCAGAAAATTATAATGTTTCAAAATTATAAACTGGTAAACCTCAATAGATCTAGAAATAAAAAACGGTCTCAAATTCAGGGGGAGCATCACCTTTTCCACACCATCGCGAAGTTGAAATAACTTTTTTTTGATGAAAATGGAAGAACCAAGTCCATGAAGGCTTGGGTCACCATCTCCAACGAATTGTTTGAGTACATGTGCAAGGTGCTCCAGGAGGAACTAGCAGTAGTCTTTGGATTGTTGATAGTGGAGCATACAGGCACATGACAGACGACATGAGGCTTCTCTAGGACGTAAAATCAATAAGAGGAGGTTATGTTTCTTTTGCTGAAGATAAAAGCGGTTACATTACTGGAAAAGGAATAGTATCTAATGGGATAGTGAGTTTTGATAAGATCGATTTCGTGCAACAAACTGATCAATATCTTCTTAGTGTTTCTCAAATTTGTGATAAGAAGTTCTCTGTGCACTTTGATGCTAATGGATGTTACGTGCTGAAGCCCGGTTTCAAGATCCCTGATGAATGGATTCTCTTATTTTCACTAAGGATCAATGTCTTGTATATCCTTGATATGAGCCAAGAAATCACCACGTCTGCACAAGTAACATGTTTTGTTTCTAAAGCCACTGAAAAGGAGTCAATCTCTTGGCACATACGGATGAGACGTAACCACTTAAGAAAAATGAATCAACTGGTGAAGAATGAACTAGTGAAGGGTGTTCCTGTTAAAAAATTTCATCTACAAGATGTCTGTGCTTCATGCCAAAAGGGAAAGCAAAGCAAGAAACCTCACCCGAAGAAGAAGATCAATACCGTGGCAGGTCGCTTGAATGCTTGCACATGGATTTGTTCGGTCCTATCAAGAATAAAAGCATTAGCAATGACTCGTACTGCCTCGTTGTGACAGATGATTATTCAAGATTTTCTTGGGTGGTGTTTATGGCTCATAAGAGTGAAACTTTTGAGATTATCAAGAACTTGATCACCACGATTGAGAATTTGTATACTTTGAAAGTGAAATGAATACGCAGTGACAATAGTATGGAATTTAAGAATCATGCTGTGGAGGAGTTCTACACTTCTAAACGTATTCTTCATGAGTTCAGTGCCAGGTACACTCCACGGCAAAATGGCGTCGCAGAGCGTAAGAATCGAACGTTGATCGAAACTACAAGGACTATGTTGGTAGAGTCACAGTTGCCCATTCCCTTCTGGAGTGAAGCTGTGGCCTTTACATGCTACACGATGAACCGAGTCCTTACAGTAAAAAGACACAACAAGACCTGCTTTGAGCTTCTGCATAAACGGAAACCAGATTTACAATATCTTGAACCGTTTGGGTCTCCTTGCACTATGATCGATCCGGATGGAAAGTTTGGGGCAAAAGCAAATGAGGGATACTTTCTGGGGGTATGCCACTCCTAATTTGAGAGTCTGGAATCTTAATACAAAAAGGGTCGAGAAATGGTCTGAAGTTAGAGTACACAGGAATACACTGCAATTCAGATGTCCTGGTCAGCCATGGATGTTTGAGTATGATGGCTTTTTCAATTCGATCAATGTTGAAGAAGATGTAGTGGATGTTGCGGCACAGATGTAATTCGAGAGTGACAACGCAACAGAGTCATAGTTGCTTCGTCCTATTATTATTAACAATCAAGCATCATCATCAGTTAACAATAATGATCTCGATAATGGGGATTTTCAAGACGCTGCTGAATTAACGAATCTTCAGAGGATGGTGAATTTCACGATGCAGACCAAGAAGTTCCTACAACAGTTGTGCATGGTACTTTTGAGGCAACACCCCCAGTGGACTGCCCCGCAGCAGCTGAAGCCACTACATCATCCTCTTTGCCTGTTCAGGGTCTTGATTTGATTGTTGATCTCAACTTCAACAATTTGGGTATAAACATTCCAGTTCCTGCTAACCCAGAAATGAGAATCCATAATACCCATCCTCAGCAAAACATCATTAGTAATGTTCAAAGTGGCATGCAGGTGAGGAATCAGCTGAGAAACAACAACAATGCTGGCTTGTATGCAGCGATTAGAGAATCGGGTTTGCAGAATGATTGGTGCTTCGTGTGTTATGTATCACAAGAAGAACCAAGGTCTTGGAAAGAAGCATTAAAGGATAATTCTTGGGTGGAAGCTATGCAGGAGGAACTGCAACAATTCCAGAAGCTAGGTGTCTGGAAACTGGTTGAAAGACCTGAGAATTACGAGAAGATTGGCACTCGTTGGGTTTTCAAATGCAAAAAGGATGACTATGGCATAGTTGTACGAAACATGGCGAGATTAGCTGTTCAAGGTTTTTATCAGATTGAAGGGATAGATTACAATGAAGTATATGCACCCGTTGCACATCTTGAAGCCATTCGGATCTTTCTAGCCTACGCTTCCTTCAAAGGATTCAAGGTTTAACATATGGACGTGAAAAGTGCATTTCATCATGGTGTGGTTGAAGAAGAGGTGTATGTCGAACAACCTCCAGGTTTTGAAGATCCTATTCATCCAGGTAGTGTTTGGTTACTCAACAAGGCTCACTATGGGTTACATCAAGCATCGAGGGCATGGTATGCAACGTTATCCAACTACCTATTGGAGAATGGTTTTCGCCGAGGTCTGATTAATAGCACTATTTTCATTAAAGAAAAGGATGGAGATCTTCTGTTGGTTCAGGTTTACGTAGATGATATTATTTTTGGTTTAACTAACGATGTCTTATGTAGGGAATTCTAGCGTGTTATGCAAGAGAAATTTGAGATGAGCGCGATGGGGGAAATGAATTTCTTGGGCCTACAACTTCAACAAATAGAGTGGGATTTTCATCCATCAGACAAAATATGTCGGTGACATTTTGAGCCGGTTCCAGGACCGAAGTGACGCCCATTGGTACCCCACTTCCGCAGAATCACAGGATTACTCCAGACTTGAAGGGTGAAAGCGTTGACCCTTCGCTGTACCGCGCAATGATCGGATCTCTCATGTATCTTAGTGCCTCGAGGCCCGACATCATGTATCCTACGTGCCTGCTCGCCTGATATCAAGCCAACCCGAAGGCCTCTCATCTGATTATTGTAAAAAGGATTTTCTGCTTTTGAAGGGTTTCCTGGACACCAGTCTCTGGTAACCTAGGGATGATACCTTCGACTTGATCGCGTTCAGTGATTCTGATTTTGGTGGCTGCAAAATCGACGGCAAATCCACAACAGCTGGATGTCAGTTTTTAGGAAATCGTCTGGTCACATGGCAGTGCAAGAAATAGACTTGTGTCGCTACATCAACTTGTGATGCCAAGTGCATTGCTGCCTCAAGTTGTTACTTCCAAGTTCAGTGGATCCAACAGCAAATGTGCGACTACGGTTTTGAATTCCTAACTACTCCTATTTATGTTGATAATTCTGCCGCCTTACAGATCACTAGAAATCCTGTGCAAAATTCAAAGACCTAACACATCGAGATCAAGTATCACTTCATACGTGATTGCTTTGATAAAAGACTTATCTATGTTGTTAAGGTCCACACTGATGACCAACGTGCCGACCTTTTTACCAAAGCATTTGACAAATCACGTTTTGACTTTTTACTTATGGTAAACGACATTAAGGCCAAGCAAGAGTAAACTGACACTGGAAAATCATTTTTGTAAATATCTATTTGTGTTTTTAATTTATCGTACTTTTTGAATTTTAGGGGGAGTAATTTCCAAAAGAAAAATACAAAAACATTGAAAATTTTCAAAAACACAAAAGCATCAAAAATTTCAAAAACACAAAAATATCGAATAATTTCAAAAACACAGAAACAATAGAAAAACAAAAATGAGTTTCCTGGTGAGCAAAAGAGAAAATGATAGTACATTAGTGGTCTGTCGAAACCTCTTAGAACCTAAAATGAAAAAAAACGATAAGTAGTTCTATATAAGATGTATCGGTTGGCCCAGAATCATTTTAAAGTGTGCAGGGCGATATAAACTTAATCGACTGAAGACCGTGTGGGAACTGCTCATTGGCATATGGTCTTAGTACCAAAATTTCGTTTGATAGATTGTCGAGGTTCTGAGATACGTGGTCTTTATGCTGTTTATCATTGGGTATCATGGTTGTTTCTTTTACCGAAAACAACAGGGAGGCAAGTCTAGAACTGCCACACCCCTTTCTAAGGCGGAAGCACGAGGTGTGATCATGAAGGTTCTCATTTCATACGAATGGTAAACATACTACATGCTCGTAAAAATAACTCCAAATGCCAAACATTATATAACTGAAAACATAGTTTAAGTGTTTACATCACAAGAAAACATTTTGTCTGAAAAGTTTACAACTTTATTTAAGGATAAACATAAACAACATCCAAGAGCATGAGTAAGACCGCACGCACATCCACTTTAGTTACCTGAAATACATGTGAGTTTTTGGAAAAACGTCAACATAATGTTGGTGTGAATTCATGCAGTTCTTGTATTGAACGTTTGTATACTTTGTATGAAAAACATGGTATGTATCTTGTATAAATCAAGTATTTCTGTATGTATCAAGTTGTTAATGGGTTGCAAGGCCATTAACATGTGACACGACATAGGAAGCATCCAAACCATATGCATTTTTCTAGTTGTCGATTCACGACTGAGACACAAAAGCACTACTCGGTACTAGTTTTCACCAAGAGTGTGGCTGCTAGAAAACCCATTAGATCTAACATTTTGTTCTGCGGTCTTAGTATGTACACGATTAATGGTGCTTATGGTACCCTATTCGTGACACGATTTCTCGTATCATTCCTCAATTCTTGTATCCATCATACCATTTGTAAACATTGTAACATTTGTAACATGTATTTCACCCCCGAAGTTATAAAACTGAAAGCAGTTAAAAGAAAAGGGGGAGCATGAACTCACAACTTTGCGTTTCTTGCGCCGTAAACTTCACCGGTTATTGCTTATCTAGCTTCGTGACCTAAACGTGTTTTATTAACGTTAGTTACTAGACTTGTATCGCACAAGTACAAGTCACCATCATTTATGTATTTGTTCGTGTGTTAAAAATAATTTATATTTTTAACTATGTGTCTTACTTATATTATTTTCTCAACAATAAATATAAGTATCTTGTATTTTTCACCCGAATTATGTATTTTGTCCAAACTTCATTTTAAGTTCGTAACTTATCCAAGTTACATAATCTATCAAGTAATATATTTTCATAAATATATCTTCTTGTATTTGTCTAAGCATGTTGTATGTGTATTTTGTATTTTCACTCCTTAGGAGTATTTAGTGTATTTTCAAGTCCTAATACACTATTACATGTAATACGTACTACATACACTTAGCACAAAATTTGGGGATCAATAAATATATATATTTTTCAAAAATATACATACTTAATATCAATTTTAATCTTGAAGAAACCATCATTTCTTAACACAAAAATTAGGGAAACTTTGGTAAATGTTTTTAGATACATTTTTAGGGAATAAGTTTCTCAAAAAATTATATTTTTCTAAGTGTCAAAATTTTTAATGGTTTCCCCTAAAAATGGAGGTTTCCCATGTTTTTCAAAACATGTGTTTATTTTCTTTTAAAATCATCACAACAACAACAACTCATTCAACACTTACCGAGTGTCAAAATCAAGTAATTTACACTACATCATGAACTTGAAGTTTTGTAAAAACTTGTAGTATCTTACCATGTTATTTGGTAGGTTTAGTTACCCTTAAAAAACATGGTTGTTTGTTTGTAAATCTCATTCTTGAAGGATTTAGTCATTTACAACTTGTAAGATGATTTTTCTAAAAATATTTCTTTTGTATTTTTCTTGTTTCATAAGTGTTTATACACTTGTTTTTCTAATAAAAATAGTGTAGGTTTAAGTAAAAACCAAGATCTTCTAAAAATCATATTTTAAACTTGGTTTTCTTGGAAAATCATTCATAAATCTTGGATCTATAAGTTTAGTAGCTCACTTTATTTTTTTTTTTTACTTTTAAATAAATCATTTTGCTTTCAAGTTCATGTCTATGTATGAGGATGATCTTCTTGTGTTAACAAGTAATCATCCTCTAACTTGCTAAATCAAGTGTTTAATCACAATCTAGCAAGCTCCATGTAGTGATCAACAACAATATTTCTAGTAATCAACAAGCAAACATTATTCATGCACTAAACAACATCATATTATCTATATATCATCATATTTCATCTTATGTTTCAAGATTCAAGTTCAAGTCTTTTAGTGTTCTTGTTATTTCAACATAATACATCTTTTAACCACTAAAAATATGAAGCAAACAAAGATCAAAAGAGCCTTACCACTAGCTTCAAGCTAGGGAAGAACAATGAAGAATATGGAGTGGATAAAAGCACACAAGAGAGGCCCTTCAAGTTCTTCAGGCACCAAACCTTCTTAACACCTTCTTGCACCTTATGTTAAGCTTGGAATAGATGAATGGAATGGAATGATGTTGGTGGTTGTGGGGGTGGCTCACGGCTGTAGGTGGGAGAGAGGAGAGGATAAGGTTGTGGTGAAGTGAGATGAAGTGAGGATGATGACATTTATAAGATCTTCCAAGATATCTCATCACATCTAAGTAATATCAAAAAGGATCCAAGGAGATTGTGCAAGATCATGAGATATCTTGGCAAATATTTGGTGGGGGCCACCCCTTTGCAACCGTGAATAATATGGGGGGGGGGGGGTGGTATTGTGTAAATTCCAAACTCTAATTTATAAACAAGTTAGCTTTCAAGGGTAAAGTCTAGGGACTTGATGTGTTATTATGTTATAAAGGGTGTTATGGTGTTTGGGGACCATAACTAGTTCAGAAATATTAAAACAATACTTCTAGTAATATTTTGATGTTCCGGGTAATGTCCGGTTGTTCGGTTAAATACCGGTTCGTTAAAGTGCTAAATTGCACCGTTTAGTGTCCTTTAAGTATCCTTTTGTAACCCTTTTAATTCCCAACACTGAGGAGGGTATTCTGGATAATAAAACATGAATTCTGCATAATATTTATATGTTAAAAAGCTGATCATAGCTGATTTGTGCAGAATTCTGCATTCAAAGTGCGTTTCGGGTGCTTTCTAGTGCATATTTCAGCTTCCGGAAAGTCTATATGTTAACCCTTGTATGTACTCTTGGGTTTTAATGTATTTTTGACGTTGGACCTACACCTAGGCTGCAATTCTATTGTCTGACTGCTTTCTGCAGAATTGTTGACACAATGTGTCTTGCCGGTGAGTTTACTAGTATTTCTGACGCAACGCTATCATTAATGCATAAAGCAATTTTTGTAGTATAAAACGTGCATCAATTCACTTGTATAGTATGTAATTTAGATAATGTTGACATTTAAGCACATAATTGCAGTCATTAAGTATTAATTAAAGTGTACGGAAATTACCGGTTTGGTGCCAGTTGTCACAGTCTCCCCCCGTTTAAAGAATTTCGTCCCGAAATTCAGGCAGATCTATCTCTCGCAGGAGTTTTCTTGAACATGTGGGGATACTTTTCTCTAACTGGTCTTCATGTTCCCACGTGTACTCGGGTCCATGCTTAGATTTCCAACGTACTTTGACAAGCTTGACAGTGCTCCTCCTGGTCTTGTTGACTTTCCAGTCTGTAACCTCAACGGGTTGTTCTGTAAATCGGAGGGTGTCGTCAATATGCACTTCATCCGCAGGGATGATCACTGTCTCTTGGGTTGGACTCTTCTTGAGGTTGGATACATGAAACGTATCATGTACTCCATTAAGTTCTTCCGGTAATTCCAACTTATAAGCCACAGTACAAATTCTTTCCAAAATATTGAATGGTCCGATGTATCATGGATTCAGCTTTCCACGTTTTCCGAATCTTGCCACGCCCTTCCAAGGTGAGACCTTCAACAACACTTTGTCTCCCACCTCGAATTCTAATGGTTTTCGTCTTCGATCAGCGTAGCTCTTTTGTCGATCTCGAGCCGCCTTAATGCGCTCTCGGATCTGCATAATCTTGTCGGTTGTCTCTTGTACAAGTTCAGGACCAACCATTCGTTTGTCTCCAGCGTCTGCCCAATATAATGGTGAGCGGCACTTGCGGCCATACAGAGCTTCGAATGTTGCGGCTTTTATGCTCGTATGATAACTGTTATTGTAGGAAGACTCAACTAAAGGTAGATGAGTATCCCAGCTGCCGCCTAGGTCCATTACACATGCGCGAAGCATACCTTCCAGCGTTTGTATGGTCCGTTCACTCTGACCGTCTGTTTGTGGATGGAAGGCCGTGCTTAGATCTAATTGAGATTCAAAGGCTTCCTGAAAGGATTGCCAGATCCTTGAGACAAAACGTCCATCTCTGTCTGAAATAATTGAGATAGGCACTCCATGACGTGCCACGATTTCTTTCAAGTATAGCTTAGCAAGCTTTCCAGTGCTATATTTCTCTCGGATCGGTAGGAAATGCGTAGATTTCGTCAATCGATCAACTATCACCCATATCGTATCATGCCCTCTCGGGGTCCTGGGTAATTTCGTTATGAAGTCCATTGAGATTTGTTCCCACTTCCACATGGGTATCTCTGGTTGTTGCAGTAGGCCAGACGGTTTCTGATATTCAGCCTTAACCTTAGCACAGGTTAGGCACTTTCCAACATAGATAGTAACATCGCTTTTGAGTCTCGGCCACCAATAGTTGTCCTTCAAGTCTTGATACATTTTGTCCGATCTTGGATGGATCGAGTATCTCGACTTATGAGCTTCATTAAGGATGATTTCTCTTATACCGCCAAAGAGCGGAACCCAAATACGCCCCTTAAAGTATAAGGTTCCCTCGTTGTTTGGCATCAAATTCTTCAGCATACCTCTGAGGTATTCAGCTCTACGATTCTCCATCTTAAGGGCTTCTTGTTGTGCGTCACAAATGCGTGTAGTGAGGTTCGTTTGAATAGTCATTTCCAATGCTCGAACCCTTAGGGTCTTAACCCTTTCTTTTCAGCTTAACGCGTCTGCTACAACGTTTGCCTTTCCAGGATGGTACTTAATCTCACAGTCGTAATCGTTCAGCAGCTCGACCCATCGTCGCTGTCGCATGTTTAATTCCTTCTGATCAAATATGTGTTGTAGGCTTTTGTGATTTGTGAAGATTGTACATCGAGTACCATATAAATAGTGTCGCCAGATCTTCAAGGCGAATACCACCGCGCCTAGCTCCAGGTCGTGCGTGGTATAATTCCTTTCATGCACCTTCAACTGTCTTGAAGTGTAAGCGATGACTTTCTGGCGTTGCACAAGCACGCAACCCAACCCTTGATGCGAAGCGTCGCAGTATACCACGAAGTCTTCAGTGCCTTCGGGTAAGGATAGTATCGGTGCATCGCATAGCTTATTCTTGAGCAGTTGAAAGGCGTCTTCCTGCTTATCACCCCAGTCGTACTTCTTGTCTTTCTGCGTAAGGGTAGTTAGCGGTTGAGCTATTTTGGAGAAATTCTCAATAAACCGTCGGTAATAGCCCGCTAAGCCCAAAAATTGCCGAACTTCAGTTGGGGTTTTGGGGGCTTCCCAATTCTTTATTGCTTCAATCTTGGATAGGTCTACATGAATGGCCTTCTCGTTCACAACGTGACCTAGAAACTGTACTTCGCGAATCCAGAATTCGCATTTTGAAAACTTTGCATAAAGTTTCTCTTTCTTCAGTAGTTCCAAAATGGTCCTGAGGTGTTGCTCGTGTTCTTCTCTTGTTCGCGAGTAAATCAGGATATCATCGATAAATACACTCACGAATTTATCGAGATATGGTTTACATACGCGGTTCATCAGATCCATAAATACCGCTGGCGCGTTCGTCAATCCAAATGGCATCACCAGGAATTCGTAATGCCCATAACGCGTTCTAAATGCAGTCTTTGGTACACTTTCCTCTTGAATCCTTAACTGATGGTATCCAGATCGAAGGTCGATATTGGAATAGTAGCTCGATCCTTGCAATTGATCAAATAAGTCATCAATCCTCGGTAGTGGGTACCGATTCTTGATTGTGAGCTTGTTCAGTTCTCTGTAATCGATACACATCCGCAGTGTTCCATCCTTCTTCTTTACGAACAATACTGGAGCTCCCCAAGGCGAGAAGCTTGGCCTTATGAATCTTTTATCCAACAACTCCTGGAGTTGTGTAGATAATTCTTGCATCTCGGATGGTGCAAGCCGATAGGGTGCCTTGGCTACAGGAGCGGCTCCTGGAACCAAGTCTATACGGAATTCGACTTGTCGTTGTGGAGGTAGTCCTAGCAGATCTTCGGGAAAAACATCAGGGAATTCCTTCACCACAGGAATATCTTCGAGTTTCGGCTCCTCAGCCTTCTTATCTACAACGTGCACCAGGAATGCTACGCATCCTTTCCTCAAGCACTTCTGCGCCTTCATACAGCTGATGATTCGCAGAGGGGCGTCTCGTTTTTCTCCATGTACGATGAGAGTTTCTTCATTCGCCAGAGGGATGCGAATGATTTTCTCGTGACAAACAACTTCAGCTTTGTACTTGGACAACCAGTCTATTCCGACCACTACATCGAAGCTACCCAATTGAATAGGTAAGAGGTCGATGCTAAATCTTTGTTTACCATTGGCTAGTTCTATGGAATAAGGAATATCTAATCTACTAGATTCTATTCCAAGCATACGTTTAAATTCCACAGACATGAAGCTATAATCGGCACCAGTGTCAAATAGTATGGATGCAAAGTGATTGTTAACGAGAAAGGTACCGGTGACCACATTAGGGTCCTCGCGTGCGTTCCTTGCTCCAATCACAAACGCCCGAGCCTAAGCATTGTTTCCCCTTGGGCAATCTTTTATGAAATGATCCTTGCTTCCACAACCAAAGCATCCTTGGTTCTGCCCAGCTCCATTACCATTCCGGTTACCATTTCTAGTTCCACCACCGTTTCTATTACCAGTACCGTTGCGGTTTCCATTCCCGTTCCTTCCTTTTCCCCAACAATCCTCAGTATGGTGACCCAGTTTACCACACTTGTCGCATTTTGGAATGCGACAAACACCTTCGTGATGACGCTTGCACTGGTTACAGGTGGGTAGAGTGCCCAGGTACCTTTTGGTAGGAGCGACATTCATGTTTGCAAAAGTTTTCGCCTCCTGAGGCGGGTTTGAGTCGTGCTTTTTGTTATTGGAACCCTTGTTGTTACAAGTCGCTTGATTCAGGTTCGCATGCTTTCTTTTCTTGTCACCAAATGACTCAGCATGCGTCTCGGTCTTTTCAGTTGGGTTCAGTGATAACTTCTTCATACGAACAACATCTTCAGTAAGGCTGACAGCCATAGTTACAGCCTCAGTGATCGTTTGAGATTTGGCCGAAGTTACCATGCTGTGAAATTCTGAGGCCAATCCCCAAATGTAGCGTTCAACGCGCTTAAATTCGGGAGTCACCATGTAGGGGATCACTATCGACATATTGTGGAACCTTCGGGTATAACCAGTAATGTCAGCACCTTCCATGGTCAGGTGCCAAAACTCAGTCTCCAACCTTTGGAGTTCAGCAAGAGAGCAATACTTTTCTCTCATACGTTCCTTTAGCGCATCCCACATCATGCCGTACGCAGCATCATCACCCAGAGTCTGGACTTGCAAATTCCACCAAGTCAGAGCCTCATCAACAAACAACCCAGTAGCAAAAGTGACTTGTTGATCCGTGGTACACTTGCTCATGCGGATAGTGGCATCAGTCTTCTCCGTCCAGCGTACAAACGCCACTGCACCTCCAGTGCCATCGTAGTTTAGCGGCTTGCAGTCGAGAAACTGCTTGAAAGTGCAGCCCTGAGCTGTGTTTCCTCCAGATGAATCTCCATTCCCATTACGTCTAGCATTGCTTGGTCCTCCACTTTGTTTGGTGCGGTTCGCCTCATACTGGGCGATAGCTGCGGAGATCCTTTCTTCCAGTAGGGCGTTTAGCTCTTCAGCAGTTCTTGGTAGTGGGGGAGGAGGAGGTTGATCATGAGCGTTCACAGCTCTTCTGGGTGCCATGTTCTGACAGAACACAACACAGTAGGGTTAGACATTTGTTTGATATCGTCATGCGAGACAGTAGTAGTATATATATATAGGCATATACCACATAAGTGACATCAAACAATCCGCCAAACGTATCAATTCATACAGCAACAAGCATGCATAAATAGATAAATACTGTTGTGTCATAAGATATTCACATTGGCGGTTCTTGTCTTTATACCCTAAATCATTACTCAAAAAGAGTATTAAATAGGCTTGGGGAAAGAGTGTTCACATTTGACCTTTTTCTTGTACTTAAGGAATCTATACGTGACAAGACTTGCTGTGGTTTCTTGTCACACCCCGATATTTCCACGTATTAGCGGTGGGCCCGGTGGGGGAGTATCGTGACGTAGTTGATATCATAATAGTCAAACAACACAAATTTTAAATGCACAGCGGAAGCAAAAGATAGATTTATATTAACCAAATAAATTGTAATATTAAGTATCACAAAATATTCGAAACAGATCCACATGCGGATCAAATAGAAAGGAAACATAGTTCAACAGACTTGATGCATCCAAGCTTGCGAGACTCTTATTGATGCTAACGAGAAAGCCAGCCTATTTCGAGTAGTACCTGCACTTAATCTTTTTGGGAAAATACGTCAGTTTACACTGGTAAATACAATCAACTGACTCATTTTGAAAAGGTTTAGAAAGTTGGTTTAAATGCACGAGGCACAAAACATTTTATAACTTGGGATAATTATTTATATATAAACTTGTAAAAGAATTACATGTTTCTTATGCGTTCAGTAGCCCGGGTTGACACCGGGTTAGAGCTTAATAGACACACCACTTGATATAGTCCCGCGGTGGGTTATTCCCGAAACCGGCGGTTATACCTTATTATTTATATATGCACTAAATGGTGTACGCCTACACCCGTGTGCTTAGGTCATGGCCATTTCGTAAAATGATGCCAAGGATATCCGGGACATGGTCATTAACCCCCCAAAGGCTTTAAGTAAACAAAACAATTTAAACGAGTCATTTCAATGAATTAACCATCATACGATTAAAGATTCAATGCCCGACCAAGCGGTATTTTATATACCGTACCCCAAGCCCGTATAGGGAAAATAAGTTAAAAGTATTTACCTTTGCAAGTAATAATTACAACAAGCAAGTCCACGTAGCTTTTACCGGGTCTCCTATTCTGGAACGAAGGTTTATAATAACCTATTAGATTCCTAACGGGTCTTTAATTAAGCCTAAACTTAGACTGGTTAGTTTTAAAGGAAGATACGGTTCGAACGCATGATTAAGCGAAGACCAGAATAGAATGTGATTTAGACCCAACAAGTTTGAAGACTTGTATAATATGGGTAAACTAAACACATTCTAGATTTTGAGATAAAAATGATAAGGTTCGACCCGTTTCGGCTAATTTATGCAAACTAGTTACATAAACCGATCCGAACGCGAATAACGCATAACGGGTACCCGAATGAGTCACGAACAGGTTTCCTAAGTTAATATGCTTTAAATATGTTGTGATATCAGTAGGATATCTTCCATTATGCCCAAAACGAGTTTAATCTCAATTTAAGCCCCGTAGGGGTATTTTGGTCATTTAAAAGATTATAAAAAAGATTAATTATAATTCTGAGATTGGTCTGAAATAATCAGTAAATCAACTTAATTTAATAGGTTATATCAGTTGGTGATAAGTCTTATATGACAAAATGGTTTTAAACCCATACTATGTGTTTAATACGCGTAAAGAGTCGTTTAAAGCGATTTCCGGGTTATAACAGGAATCTTAGTTTTCTGACCAGGTTATCAAGTTCAAAATACTTCATTTATCATATAAAATTAGTGGCAAAATATTTGGTATCAAAATGTTATGTAAAATTCATTTTATAAACAAAAAGGGTATAATCGGTATTTACCGAATCAAGGCAATAACCTTAGGTTATGATCAGTTTAAAAATAATTAAAAATCTTCAAAAATCCCAAAATATTATATTACATCAGTGGGTAAAAGGTTTGGTGTCAAAAAATTGGGTTTAGATAGGCTTTATGCTAATTACGCCGTTTAATTAATAAAAGGCCTTCTAATTACGCTATTGAGCATAACTCCTAATCTAGACCTCCAACTGATGTGAAATTTTAGGGACATGTTTATAAATCAGTAACAAAGATTATTGTCCTCTCACATTTCCAAAATTCTCGTTTTATGGTCAAATGGGCATATTGGTCAACATTAGGCATTTAACGGAAACACTGGACAATCAACGAGTTAAGTAGTATAAATGCAGAGGGTTATACTATCAAACAAGCCGGTCCTAACGAAGCTCTAAGGCATTTCTAAATCATGCTAATATGGGTCAGGACTGAAAGTCAAAGCAATGGTCAATCTATGCGACTTTCGGTTCCGAACCGGTCTTAAACTGAAAATTGTCGGGTCGGACATGCTTAGACATGTTCTTGCATTGATTACCAAGTTATATGAGTGATAAAACAGGTTACATGTCTCCTACATTGCTAATTATGTGATTAAACATCAGACCATTAGTGATTAATCGATAAGTCAAACCTTAATTACGACGGTTTGACTTTTAAGCTAATAACTAAGTAAAACACGACTAAGGAAGGTTAAGGAAGCTTACCAAGGTCCAATGCACGACTAATGATGCTTAGGGGGTGGCCTTGTGCTCCAGAAATCTTCAGAAGTGAGGTATGGAATGAGTGATCAAAATTGCAACAATGTGGCCTTTATATAGTGAGTTTAATCTCACTAGATTATGCCAAGCAAGTCTACAAGTGATCCTTGATGCATCCTAAGTGTCCCTATACTCTAAAAACCAGTTTGGACATCCCATGGTATGCAAAACAATCAATCTAAGTCGGTTAACATGGCTGGACAGACACCTGCCACATTTTTCTGCAACAGATGACCCCTCGCGTGACGCGTAGGTCCCCTAAGGATCCTACGCGTCGCGCGATGCCCCTTCTGACCGGATTTTCAACTTTCATAATTTGCTGTTTTGGTCCCTGGTCCATATAAAGTTGTTTTAACTTCTTGTTTTGCACTTTGAGCCATCTAATTTGATTTCTAAGGACTCCAAGACATAACCAATATTTGTGAAGCCCTTGGTCAACTTTATGGTCACTCGAAAAGCCTTAATTATCAATGTCGACACTTTTAACCCCTCGCATACGAATGATAGCATAACTTTCTCATACGGAATCGAAACCTTGTGAAATTTTTATCACTTATTCTCATGAGTATAATTAGTCATTACAAAGCTTCGGGTTTGCTAAAAGGTCACTCAGAGATATACTTTAAACATGTTGCCATATTTAGCCCCTGTAGTTTGTAATTCCTCACTTTCTTTCACAATTAGCTTCGTATGATCCATGATTCATTCGTTTAAGGGTATAAACATCATGTAGGGTTATTGAAAGATATATTTATTCATTGTTGACACTTTGAACCCTTTTATTCACATACTTTCCTTGTTTGTCAACTTTTGTCCTCTAGAGTATTCCTTCACACGTTCAAAGCTTATGACACGTGTCAATACATTATTGGACATGAATTTTCGAGGTGTTACATTTCTGTGCACTGAATTCCATAATTATGTATGCATCCATAATTACGTAACTCCTTGCAAAGTCCGCACAGTTCGTTTCGTCCTCGTATTTCTTCCTTCAGATAGGCCATTGTTTTCAGACGAAGTCACGTATACCTGTGACATTCTACTTCTAGTATATGTACATATCAATTATCACACATAATTGCAAGTAATTCTTAATCATAGACAAGTGCTACTCTAGTGCACCCTAAGTCTCGTAGTGTCTTTTCTTGACTCTTGTAAACAGTTTCAGGTAGTGGATGTCGCGAAAAGTTTTATGCAATGAAAACTTTTTGAAAATTGTTTTCGTGCAAGGATCCTAGAGATTGTAGTCTAGACTCGAGAAGGAATCCTGGTTCACTACAATCACAGCTCTGATACCAATCTGTCACACCCCTTTCTAAGGCGGAAGCACGAGGTGTGATCATGAAGGTTCTCATTGCATACGAATGGTAAACATATTACATGCTCGTAAAAATAACTCCAAATGCCAAACATTATATAACTGAAAACATAGTTTAAGTGTTTACATCACAAGACAACATTTTGTCTGAAAAGTTTACAACTTTATTTAAGGATAAACATAAACAACATCCAAGAGCATGAGTAAGACCGCGCGCATATCCACTTTAGTTACCTGAAATACATGTGAGTTTTTGAAAAAAAAACGTCAACATAATGTTGGTGTGAATTCATGCAGTTCTTGTATTGAACGTTTGTATACTTTGTATGAAAAACATGGTATGTATCTTGTATAAATCAAGTATTTCTGTATGTATCAAGTTGTTAATGGGTTGCAAGGCCATTAACATGTGACACGACATAGGAAGCATCCAAACCAAATGCGTTTTTCTAGTTGTCGATTCACGACTGAGACACAAAAGCACTACTCGGTACTAGTTTTCACCAAGAGTGTGGCTGCTCGAAAACCCATTAGATCTAACCTTTTGTTATGCGGTCTTAGTATGTACACGATTAATGGTGCTTATGGTACCCTATTCGTGACACGATTTCTCGTATCATTCCTCAATTCTTGTATCCATCATACCATTTGTAAACATTGTAACATTTGTAAAATGTATTTCACCCCCGAAGTTATAAAACTGAAAACAGTTAAAAGAAAAGGGGGAGCATGAACTCACAACTTTGCGTTTCTTGCGCCGTAAACTTCACCGGTTATTGCTTATCTAGCGTTGTGACCTAAACGTGTTTTATTAACGTTAGTTACTAGACTTGTATCGCACAAGTACAAGTCACCATCATTTATGTATTTGTTCTTATGTTAAAAATAATTTATATTTTTAACTATGTGTCTTACTTATATTATTTTCTCAACAATAAATATAAGTATCTTGTATTTTTCACCCGAATTATGTATTTTGTCCAAACTTCATTTTAAGTTCGTAACTTATCCAAGTTACATAATCTATCAAGTAATATATTTTCATAAATATATCTTCTTGTATTTGTCTAAGCATGTTGTATGTGTATTTTGTATTTTCACTCCTTAGGAGTATTTAGTGTATTTTCAAGTCATAATACACTATTACATGTAATACATACTACATACACTTAGCACAAAATTTGGGGATAAATAAATATATATTTTTTAAAAAAATATACATACTTAATATCAATTTTAATCTTGAAGAAATCATCATTTCTTAACACAAAAATTAGGGAAACTTTGGTAAATATTTTTAGATACATTTTTAGGGAATAACTTTCTCAAAAACTTATATTTTTCTAAGTGTCAAAATTTTTAATGGTTTCCCCTAAAAATGGAGGTTTCCCATGTTTTTCAAAACATGTGTTTATTTTCTTTTAAAATCATCACAACAACAACAACTCATTCAACACTTACCGAGTGTCAAAATCAAGTAATTTACACTACATCATGAACTTGAAGTTTTGTAAAAACTTGTAGTAACTTACCATGTTATTTAGTAGGTTTAGTTACCCTTAAAAACATGGTTGTTTGTTTGTAAATCTCATTCTTGAAGGATTTAGTCATTTACAACTTGTAAGATGATTTTTCTAAAAATATTTCTTTTGTATTTTTCTTGTTTCATAAGTGTTTATACATTTGTTTTTCTAATAAAAATAGTGTAGGTTTAAGTAAAAACCAAGATCTTCTAAAAATCATATTTTAAACTTGGTTTTCTTGGAAAATCATTCATAAATCTTGGATCTATAAGTTTACTAGCTCACTTTGTTTTTTTTTTTTTTTTACTTTTCAATAAATCATTTTGCTTTCAAGTTCATGTCTATGTATGAGGATGATCTTCTTGTGTTAACACATAATCATCCTCTAACTTGCTAAATCAAGTGTTTAATCACAATCTAGCAAGCTCCATGTAGTGATCAACAACAATATTTCTAGTAATCAACAAGCAAACATTATTCATGCACTAAACAACATCATATCATCTATATATCATCATATTTCATCTTATGTTTCAAGATTCAAGTTCAAGTCTTTTAGTGTTCTTGTTATTTCAACATAATACATCTATTAACCACTAAAAATATGAAGCAAACAAAGATCAAAAGAGCCTTACCACTAGCTTCAAGCTAGGGAAGAACAATGAAGAATATGGAGTGGATAAAGGCACACAAGAGAGGTCCTTCAAGTTCTTCAGGCGCCAAACCTTCTTAACACCTTCTTGCACCTTATGTTAAGCTTGGAATGGATGAATGGAATGGAATGATGTTGGTGGTTGTGGGGGTGGCTCACGGCTGTAGGTGGGAGAGAGGAGAGGAGTAGGTTGTGGTGAAGTGAGGATGATGACATTTATAAGATCTTCCAAGATATCTCATAACATCTAAGTAATATAAAAAAGGATCCAAGGAGATTGTGCAAGATCATGAGATATCTTGGCAAATATTTGGTGGGAGCCACCCCTTTGCAACCGTGAATAATATGGGGGGGGGGGGGTAATGTGTAAATTCCAAACTCTAATTTATAAACAAGTTAGCTTTCAAGGGTAAAGTCTAGGGACTTGATGTGTTGTTATGTTATAAGGGGTGTTATGGTGTTCGGGGACTATAACTAGTTCAGAAATATTAAAACAATGCTTCTAGTAATATTTTGATGTTCCGGGTAATGTCCGATTGTTCGGTTAAATACCAGTTCGTTAAAGTGCTAAATTGCACCGTTTAGTGTCCTTTAAGTATCCTTTTGTAACCCTTTTAATTCCCAACACTTAGGAGGGTATTCTGGATAATAAAACATGAATTCTGCATAATATTTAAATGTTAAAAAGCTGATTATAGCTGATTTGTGCAGAATTCTGCATTCAAAGTGCGTTTCGGGTGCTTTCTACTGCATATTTCAGCTTCCGGAAAGTCTATATGTTAACCCTTGTATGTACTCTTGGGTTTTAATGTATTTTTGACGTTGGACCTACACCTAGTTAACTTAACGCTTACTGTTTCGTCAATTTTAGTGTTAGTGTTTAACTCTTTTAAAAACTTAGCATGAGTGGGAATTAAACAATGATTTTCAAAAGAAGGTGACAGGAGATTAATTTCTTCAAAATTAGACTCTTCTTAAATTTTAACGTTGTCGGAGTTACCTTTTTCGTTGTTTAACTCATGTGTCGGGTTTTCACTTATTTGCTCTTCCATTTTTACACTTTCAACTATCTCATCTTTATTTAATTCTTCTCTTGCGCGAGACTCCTCTTCCCTTGCGCGAGATTCTTTTATGTAGTGCTCGATAACTTTAAGGTGTTCTAATATCCTATCGGTCACTTCGGTTATAGAAAAAGGATCGGGGTTTTCAAAGCTTGAATCCGGTTGTTCGATCCTTTGTTCCTCATAATACCCATATGAAGTAGATGGTTCACACCATTGTTCTTCATTGTAAGTATATGATGGATAAGGGTCGTAATTTTGTTCTTCATAGTACTCATATGAGGTGGGTTGTTCACGCCATGGTTCCTCATAATAAGCATATGAAGGTGGTGGCTCATATATTGGTTCCTCAAAGTATGAGTAAGAAGGCTCATACCTTGGTTCATCAAAATATGAGTATGAGGGAGGAGGTTCATACCTTTGGTCTTCATAGGATGTGTATGAAGTTGATGGCTCGTACCTGGGTTCCTCATAGTTGGTGTATGAAGTGGATGGTTGATATAAGTCACAATATTGAACCGAGTGCGGGTCACCACAATTAGTGCAATAATTATTCCTATAATCATCCTCCTCATAGGTGTAGTTGTAACCTCCTGAGTATTGATCCATAAGAATCACTCAGCAGACCACAACCAAGTCTCGAGATCAGAAAACAAAAATAAAAACGGAAACAGAGGCTGGACACGGCCCCGTGTTCAGTGGACACGGCCCCGTGTACAGAATCTGTATCTGGGCGTTTTAATTAAAGTTACTGATTTAGTTGAGCACGGGGCGTGTTCAGTGGATACGGCCCCGTGTTCAAGTTCTGTATCTGGGTGTTTTATGAAAAATATGCAGCACGGCCCCGTGTTCAGTGAGCACGGCCCGTGTTCAGGTTACTGTAAATGCAAAACTAAACTAAAATGCAGAAAAACGTGCGCGCGTTTTGAAAAGGTTTTGAAAAATTGATTAGGCCGTCGATTTTAAGCTTTCTTAAAATTCTTGTGTCCCCGGCAACGGCGCCAAAAACTTGATGTGCGTGAAGTGTGTTATGGTTTTAATATTTATTTAAGCTCTTTTACACTTTTTAACCAAGTTTTAAATTTATAAAACACGATATTTACTAACATTAAACACACATATGGGCAAGTGCACCCATCGTGAGCGTAGTATAGTGTTGGCAAGATACCGAGGTCGTCCAAGGACACAAGAGCTTTTAGTACCGGTTTATCCTCAACGTCTAATCAAATCAAAAGTTAGAAAAAAGGTTTTAAACTAGAAAAATAAAAACTAACTAAAATGCTGAAAAATAAAATAAAAGTAAAAACAGATAGACAAGATGAATCACTTGGCTCCGACTCGTGTATAGTGTAACCTTTGATTATTTCCGCACTTTTGCACTTTTTAAGAGATTATCTTAGTTATTGTAGTAGGCCCCTCTTTTGAAGGTGACGTTACCCTCAACCCAGTAGTTTGAGTGAGCAAGGATACAATCCTAAATGGTCGGATTATTGAAAGATAATTAATTAAGTTATTAATGCATATTATGGTAGGCCCCTCTTTTGAAGGTGACGTTACCCTCGGCTAAGTAGTCTGAGTCAGCAGGGATACAGTCCTAAGTAGCCGGGTTAAAGTATTAATAGTAGCTTACATATGAGGGGATCAAAGAGTTTGGACCCCCGCCATCCAATACCAGTGGGTATTGAAGGAGGTCCTACTAAATTTGACCCAGGTCCTTGCAGGATCTATACACTGAACAAGGCAAGACTCTTACCAAACCGTTCCCTTAACCCCCGACCAGGTAGCCAACATACCTCCATATAGACCGTGGAGATATGAATGGTGAAAATCTATTATTTTATATAGACAGTAAAATAATGCCAAGACAGCACGGACAAACGATAAGGAAGAATCACCTTCAACATAAGAAACTAGTTATTAAAGTCATTAATACATAACCAAGTAAAAAGTGCGAAAAGATTAAAAATAAAAAGTATTACACTAGACACTTGTCTTCACCAAGTGATGTAAGAGCTTTAGGCAAACATGGCCTTTGATTGTCAAGAACTCTTACGATCAATCTTGGATCCCGAGACGACTCACACACTCTATGATGGACAATGGATGATGGTGGTGGATGATGGTGTTGTGATGGTGGTGGGTGGTGGGTGAAGTGTGAGAGAGGTGGTGTGCCAAGGGATGGTTTGCAATTGAGACAAGCACCCCTATTTATAGTCTGAACAGCAGCTCGGGCACGTCCCCGTGTCCACTGGGCACGGCCCCGTGTCCATCATCTTCTCTTCCTTCATTAATTGCAGTTTGTCTGCATTAGTTGACCACGCCCCCGTGTCCGCTGGGCACGCCCCCGTGTGCAGAAGCATATCTGTACTATCAAGATTTGCCTGGATTCTGCGAATCTTATAGTTGACCACGACCCCGTGTCCACTGAGCACGGCCCCGTGGTGGGCGATAGAAGCTTCTATAGCTTTTTCTTTTATGCTGGCACTTGGGCACGCCCCCGTGTTCACTGAGCACGGGGCGTGTTCAGCCTTCTATTTTCTTGTTTTGCTTGGGAAGATGCTGTCGGGGAGGTCGGGCATGCCACATTTGTTCCTTTTCTTGTATTTATGTTAGATTTAGCTGTCTTTTTGCTTCTTTTGTTCATTTGAGCTCATTTAATCCTGAAAATACAAAAGGAAGACAAAAGCACACTTTTTCCAACATTAGTACTAAAAAGGGTTAGTTTTATGCCACAATTGATGAAATTTATATGTTGCATTTTGTGCACATCAGTATATATTGGAAAGGCATCTAATGATGAAGGATTTATTTGGATAATGTGCATCGAAACATGATAGTATAATATATCAGATTGTGGCCATCGAAATAGAAAGAAAGCAAATGGAATCGAAACACAGAAAGTTGTGTTTGAAAAGGGAATATCAAAACACAAAGTTTCACTTGTGTTTTGATGTGATCCAGAATAAAGGGAGCAAGTTTGTTACGATGACAAGGAGATCAAGTGTGTCTTCATATCTGCTTCAATGAGGGATATAATGACCTTTATATCCCTATTTCGATATGTATAGTCTAGTATCTCCCTGTTTCAATAATGCTTCTATTCTTTATTGTATTTCGTTGTTCCTTTAAGAGTATTGAGAGAATTAGTGTTGTATCTTGTACTGTTACTCTGCTGGAATAGAGATTGAGCTTTAAACTGTGAAATATTTTTTGTGTTTGTGTGTTCTTGGGCTTGATTTGCACATAATCGAGGATTCCGCACTTGGTTATTGTGTTAAACAACAAGGATAAGATGTTCTAGATCCTCCTCTAGGGACCTACACTTTTCCACCTTTATCTTCGGACCACAAGTTGTTTTTTAGTCTTGGATTTTACTGTTTACCCCTGACATACTTTAAAAATTGTTAACTTATGTTAATAAGTTACATTTACATAATTAATAATATAGCAATTCATATTTTAACAATAAGTTATAAAAATAACATCCATTGTAAACTCTAGGGTGGATGTTTTAACAATAAGTTATAAAATACCACTCACCTATGATTTTGTGATATCAGGAGGCCTGATTTCATTAAACTCAGTGGCCTCTGGGTGTTTCATGGTTGCGTGGCCGTCTGTTGAATATAACCCGACAAAAGAATAATAGAGATCCTATGGTTTTATAATCGGGTTATCCTACTAAGGATTACAATTCTAATATTAAAAGCAAAGTAATTGAAAGTTTACGTAATGGCCTGAAATCCGCAATTTGCTCCAAATCAGGGGACAAAAAACTGTAATTTGCGCTATTTTCTATTTAACATATTGCAAGTAGA
>JARYGA010016478.1:0-33572 GCA_030545235.1 Helianthus tuberosus | reverse complement strand
GAGAAAGAAAATATTACTGTTCATCTGTAAATATAAAAAAACACTGTTCGACCATGTAAATTTTATAATATTTTTAGAAAGTGGTTGTGAGCAGAGGAGAGAGAAAAGATAATGATAAAGGTATAAAAATATTATTTAATTGAAAAGAAGAAATAAATACATTGATTTTTAGTGTAATTATAGTAACGAAGATGGTGGATAAGATGTGAATGCTCTAACTAACTATAGTTATGTTGTGTCTAATAATCTAATATTCCTAAGTCTGGGTAACAACATGTAGCCTAGATCGTAAAAAGATAAATCGATGGGTAGGTAGAGGCTTAAACACAATGTAATGTTATATTTGTTTCGTTATACTCAGATTTTTCGAGATGAAGATCGAGGTGAGAGAATCGACGATGGTGAAACCGGCCGAGGAGACACCGAAAATAAATCTATGGAACTCAAATGTGGACCTAGTGGTCCCAAACTTCCACACACCAAGTGTGTATTTCTACCGGCCCAATGGTGCACCCGACTTCTTTGATCCGAAGGTGATGAAGGACGCGTTGAGTAGGGCGTTGGTTCCGTTTTACCCGATGGGCGGGCGGTTGAAGAGAGACGAGGACGGACGAATTGAGATCGATTGTCAAGGACAAGGTGTGTTGTTTGTGGAGGCAGAGTCGGATGGTGTCGTGGATGATTTTGGTGACTTTGCGCCCACGTTAGAGTTACGGAAACTCATACCCGCGGTTGATTATTCGCAAGGAATTGAATCATATTCGCTGCTAGTCTTGCAGGTATTTAACAAATTTTGTTTTGTTTTGTTTTATAAAATTTGATGACGTGAGGAATGATGTAGGATTGAGAGGACTTAATTTAGATCATAACCAAAATATTAATTTTGGTCAAAATAACATATAATATAACTAGAGACTTAATTAAAATAATATTAATTAAAATAAAAGATTATTATAGTTGAAATGACAAATTGGAATTTATGGTTTCATAGAGTTAACATTCAGCTTAGAATGGTGATAACAAAACTTGAGTTATTTTACTTATGGTATTTTTTTTAACATGCAGATCACTTACTTCAAATGTGGTGGGGTGTCACTAGGAGTTGGTATGCAGCAGCACGCTGCGGACGGGGCATCCGGGTTGCACTTCATCAACACCTGGTCCGACATGGCTCGTGGCCTCGACATCACCATCCCACCCTTCATCGACCGAACCCTTCTACGTGCGCATGACCCACCCCAACCCGCCTTTGACCACATTGAATAACAGCCTGCCCCTCCAATGAAAACCGCACCCAAAACCACAAACGACGAAACGGTTCCTGAAACCGCGGTCTCCATTTTCAAGTTGACTCGAGACCAACTTAATGCGCTGAAAGCCAAGTCAAAAGAAGCTGGCAACACTATCAGTTATAGCTCGTACGAAATGCTCTCGGGGCATGTCTGGAGGTGCGTGTGTAAAGCCCGTGGCCTTCCGGACGATCAAGACACAAAGCTTTACATCGCGACTGATGGCCGGGCCCGTCTCCGGCCGTCGCTCCCGCCTGGCTACTTTGGGAATGTCATATTCACGACTACCCCGATAGCAGTAGCCGGGGACCTACAGTCGAAGCCTACATGGTATGCTGCCGGTAAAATTCACGACGCGTTGGCAAGGATGGATAACGATTATCTAAGATCAGCATTGGATTACTTAGAACTGCAGCCTGATCTAAAGGCACTTGTTCGTGGGGTCCACACGTTTAAATGCCCGAATCTAGGGATAACTAGCTGGGCTAGACTCCCGATTCATGACGCGGACTTTGGATGGGGTCGGCCCATATTCATGGGGCCCGGTGGGATTGCTTATGAAGGGTTGAGTTTTGTGTTACCAAGCCCGGATAATGATGGGAGCTTGTCTATTGCGATTTCGTTGCAAGCTGAACACATGAAGCTTTTCAGCAATTTACTTTATGATATTTAAAAATGAGAGTTTATGATCATAACAATATATACAAATTACTCATAAAACCTTTCATTGTTGTAAGTAAAATGTGAATGGAGGCTGAATTACTGAAAATGTTTTTTCTTCAGCTTAAATATTTGATGCATATCAACCGTTTGATAAAGCGTGCACAGTTTTTATTTTCTTGTTTGGCTGACTCTTGGGCCCATATTCTCTTGTTTGAAGCCCAATTCTAACTTAGGGATTTTTACAAATTTTAGCATTTTGATTTATTGTGTTCTGATTGTAAATCTAGGAAATATTGTTGTTAAAAGAATGTTAATAGACAAAGAAGAACATTTAGTCATGTTATTTAGCTACCACTTTAATAAAATTACTTGGTTGTGAATAATTATTATCTTCAAATAATGAATTATCAAAAAGATTAGCTTATAAATTTGTCGAGTCGTGCAGTACAACGTTTATCGGAGGGAAGTGATTTTCGGTTCCATGAAGGGAGTTCGAGGTTTTAGCGCATCTATTGGATCTCGCCCATAAGAAAAGCAGGCGAAGAAAGGACATGTCGATATTCCTGGAACAAAAAAAAATGGAATGATATGATTGCCTCATATAGATTTTAGGCCCGATTTCACAAGTCAGATTAAGATTAAGTACTGTTTGGAAAACAACTAACTTAACGAACAAGCAACCACAATGGGATTAATCTTCACTCATAGTTGTAAAATTGCAACACTTTGAAGTCTAAATAACAAGACTTTAGTTTAGTTGAAGGCAAAGTCACATAAATTGTTGTGCTCTTTTCTGTTCTTAAAGATCTGTTCTTAAAGACCAGTAAGTATTGTTTTGTTCATATGGACAAATATTTGTAACATGTCCTCTGGAATCATGTACCTTAAACGTCTCACTGACAAAAGAGAAACTGAATTTTCTTAATAAAGAAAAGGTTTAACGAGTACATAAAAAAAGGAAAGTGTCAAACTGTCAAAGCAATCTCATACATTCACAACCTTCTTTTACATTGTTTAACTAACAAGTATGGAATGATACTAGACTTCAATCATACTTCATTTTCTCTTTTATTTACATAGAAAAGCAAAAGCACAAGTTCCTTTAGTTACTATTAGGAATCCAAGGAAAACACCAATATATTTACATATATTAATCACAAGAAATAAAAAACTTTATTACATGTCCGTAAATGTCTCAATGATACTAATACATGAAACTATATATACCCATTAGAAAATGCTAGAAAGAGTTTTAATAAGAAAATTAATTACTTGGGCTAATTACATAGATAGTGCTTGTTGTTTAAAAAAAACAGTATGGTTTCAGTTTTGAGTAACACTTTGGGGTACTAAGACCAATAAATAGGGTTGTAAATAAACCGAACGAACACTTCGTTAAGGAAATAAATGTGTTTACGAACGGTTCATAAACACTTAACGGACAAGATTTCATTCACTAAGGAAATCAGCGTGTTCACGAACACAAATAAATTCGCGAATACGACGAAGGCTAAAGGTGGATGGCAGAGAGAGCTGTGCTAGAACTGGTGTAACATACGACCCCTCGCATTACCTATATTATCCGCTTTGCCCCGTTAGGTTGTCCATCCAGAAACTCGTGGATTTGTTTTTGGTTGCCCGGGTGGAGACTTCTCAAGAGGTTATCCATCCGATGTGGGATTTGCTTAGGGTGTCACAATGGTCCATGTCAATCTTTTGAGTATTGTTACAACCACCCCCTCTTAGGGACTAGTCATCCTTGATGAGGTTTGCCCCACCATCCCAAACGACACAGAAGTGGCTTTGATACCATTTGTAACATCCAGCCTCTCCCATCACCAATATTGTCCGCTTTGCCCCCCCATTAGGTCGCCCATCCAAGAACTCACAGATTGGTTTTTGGTTGCCCGGGTGGAGACTTCCCAGGAGGTCACCCATCCTAGCACTACATCTATGTGAGCACGGTTAACCGTGGAGTTTTCATATGCTCCACAACCAACTAAGCCCAAAACGCGTTGGTGATTTAAGAGGCAGGAGATGACTTATGAACCAAGAATCTCTCCTGGTCATGGTCGATGTGGGATTTGCCTAGGGTGTCACAATAGTCCATCTTAATCTTTTCGGTATTGGTATCGTTACAACTTGAATCCCTAATCTTCAAACGGAGGTCGATCGTATTCGTCGATATAAATAAAGAGATATGAAAGGGGAAAAATGCAAAAACAAGCTGGAAATAGCGTTTCTTAGTTTAATTGTTAGGGTAAATAGGGTTTCTTAGTTTAATTGTTAGAGTAATAAAATATATAAAAATTAAAGAATATAAAAAAGTTTAGACAAAATACATGAAAATACAAAAATATTTAATTAAAAAAAAACCGAACATGAACCGAATATAAACGAGCGCTAATGAACGAATGTTCACGAAAACATTACCAAACGTTCACGAACACAACTGAACGAACGAGACCTTTGTTCGTGTTCGTTCATTTAGCTAATCGAACTAATTTTTTTGTTCGTGTTCGTTCTTTTATTAAACGAATGAACGTAAACGAACTTCCCGACGAATGGTTCACGAACTGTTTAATGAACGTTCGGTTCACGAACTGGTCCGACATGGCTTGTGGCCTCGACATCACCACCCCACCATTCATCGACCGAACCATTTTACGTGCGCGTGACCCACCCCAGCCCCGCCTATGACCACATCGACCGCCTGCCCCACCAATGAAAACCGCACGTAAAACCACAAAAGACCAACCGTTTCCTTAAACCGCGCTCCATTTTCAAGTTGACTCGAGACCAACTCAATGCGTTGAAATCCAAGTCAAAAGAAGCTGGCAACACTATCAATTATAGCTCATACGAAATGCTCTCGAGCCATGTCGGGAGTTGTGTGTGTAAAGCCCGTGGCCTTCCGGATGATTAAGACACGAAGCTTTACATCACGATTGACGGTCGAGCCCGTCTCCGGCCGTCACTCCCGCCCGGCTACTTTGGAAATGTCATATTCACGACTACCCCGATAGCAGTAGCCGGGAACCTACAGTCGAAGCCTACATAGTACGCTGCGGGTAAAATTCACGACGTGTTGGCGAGGATGGATAACGATTATCTAAGATCCACATTGGATTACTTAGAGCTGCAGCCTGATCTAAAGGTACTCGTTCGTGGGGTCCACATGTTTAAGTGCCCGAATCTTGGGATAACTAGTTGGGCTAGACTCCCGATTCATGACGTGGACTTTGGATGAAAACGGCCCATATTCATGGGGCCCGGTGGGATTGCTTATGAAGGGTTGAGTTTCGTGTTACCGAGCCCGGATAATGATGGGAGCTTGTCGATTGCGATTTCGTTGCAAGCTGAACACATCAAGCTATTTGGCAACTTCCTTTATGATATTTAAAAAATGATAGTTTATGATCATCATGACAATATATACAAGTTACTCATAAAACCTTTCCTAGTGACTACACATTGTTGTATGTTAACTGTCAATGGAGGCTGAAAATAAATATTTTTCATCAGCTTATGGGTTTAATATTTTTAAATGAACACCAAATATTTGATGCATACCAACCATTTGATAAAATGTTTGCATGAATTTTTTTTAGCTTAGTCTTGTTGATGAGTCACAATTTGGCTAAATTTTTTATATTTTATGATTGTGTCTCTTTAGTTGTAATCCATGTGTTCTATACTTCTATGTGTCAACGTAGGCCTAGCCTTTCTGTAGAGGCACATGTCTCCAGGACGGCAGGTCCTAGATTCAAACCTGAGCAATGAGAGTATTTTAGTATAATCGGTCCAGGTTCAACGTGGGCCCTTGGCGTTAAAAAAAAACTTCTCTATGTTTTTGGTAACCGTCTGCACCACTCTTTGTCCGTATTCTGCACCATTAATTTATTGGCTTCTAAACCTTTAACCAAAGGTGCCAACTTTCCGAAGTTCTTGACGCTAACATGTATTAAGGCTAATACAAGAAATTGTTGGGCTCATATACTCGCAGCCGTCTTTGAGAATTAAGGGGCCCAGGGCTCTATATGATTTGTCTTATTTTTGTCCCCCGCCCCGGGGAGAGTGGTCTGCACATGGTCTGCGCCGTTCTTGCATATACTTGAAGCAAATAGATAGTAAGAAGGCGACATAGAATAGGTCCCACCTTGAAGTGGGCATACTTAAAATATGGACGAAAACAAAAAAAAAATGTTTTGATATTGTTTGGCTGACTCTTGGGCCCATATTCTCTTATTTGAAGCCTGATTCTAATTTTGAGTGATTTTAGCCAATTTTAGTATTTTGGTTTATTCTGTTATGATTGTAAATCTATAAATTGTGTTGTTAAAAAAGAATGTTAGGGATAAAGAAGAACATTTGGTCATGTTATTTAACTATTACTTTAACAAAATTACTTGGTTGTGAATAGTTATTATCATCAAATAATGAATTATCAAAAAGATTAGCTGTTAAGTTTGTTGAGTAGTAGAGTATGATGTGATGTCTGTCGGAGGGAAGTGATCGTCGCCTCCATGAAAGGAGTTCAAGGTTTAAGTGCATCTGTTGGATCTCGCTCAAAGAAAAACAAACAAAGAAAGGACCAGAATGATATGCTTGCCTTATATAGATTTTAGGCCCGACTTTAAAAGTCAGTTTAAGTTTTGTTTGAAAAACAAGTAACTTAATGAACAAGCAACCACTTGGGATTAATCTTCACTCTTAGTTGTAAAACTGTAACACTTCGAAGTCTAAATAATAAGACTTTAGTTTATGAGATTCAGTGGATGTTCATGTTCAAACATCATTATTTTCTTAAAGATCAACAAGTATTGTTTTGTGCACATGAACAAATATTTGTAACATGTCCTCCGGAATCATGTACCTTAAACGTCTCATTGACAAAAGAGAAACCGATCCGGAATCATTTACCTTAAACGTCTCATTGACAAAAGAGAAACCAAATTTTCTTAATAAAGAAAAGGTTTAACGAGTACATAACAAAAGAAGAAAGCGTCAATCTGTCAAAGCAATCCCATACATTCACAACCTTCTCTTGCATTGCATGTGTAACAAATATGGAATGATTGAAGTCATACTTCATTTTCTCGTTTATTTACATGAAAAAGCAAAAGCACAAATTCTTTAATTACTATTAGGAATCCAAGGAAAACACCAATTCTCTTTTATTTACATGGAAAAGAAAAAGCACAAATTCCTTTAATTACTATTAGAAATCCAAGGAAAACACTAATATATTTACATATATTAATCATAAGAAATCAAAACTTTGATTACATGTTCGTCAATGTTAAAAATATATGAAATTATAGACACATTTGAAAATGCTATATAATGTTAATAAGAAAATGATTACAAGAAAATTTCCGCTCTCAGAATTAAAGTTACGATATAAAGTACAGTACATGCATCATATTTCCTTTGTTATAAAAGTAGTTTAAATGAAATAACTATAACACTATGAGTTGCGGTTCCACGCCTAGGTTGTGACCACTACCTACGTCGGAGCCACATCGACTTTAATCTCCCATAGCGACACCCTCCGCCCCATCAAGCATGACCGGGCTCATGCCTTCCACCCCACGCCCCATTGGTGTTGTCATGCTCTAGTGGCGGAGCTTGACCAAAAGTTCTGCATGGGCGGAAAGTCACGGGACCCAATTTTTTTTTCTATCACTATGTTTCGGGTTATATGTTTGTGTCGCGTATTCGATTCGGGTCGGGTCGGGTCAAACAATAAACAACTCCAAATAAAACTAAATAATATTCATTTATTCAAAGGACCCGTTCTTACACATAAAAAAAACTAAATATGAACCCTCAAGTTTCATTTATATAAAAACTAGTTTCAAAGTTTAAAAACAATTATAAAAGATTACTAATAGCCTCATTCTTCACATTTTTTAACTCAATACGAAAATATGTAAAAAAAAATTGGACAATAAACTTGGTAGGGGCAGGGAATTCTTAGGTAAAATAATTGACGGAGACGGACCTATATATTTTTAAAAATTTCGGACGATTTAAAAAAAAATACACTGCTAACCAAAACATTAACGGAGACGGATGCACCCCCTTGCCCCTTAAAAGTTACGCCCCTGTCATGCTCCATCCACGCCCATTTCCTACAAATAGTCTAAGCAAGATGACAACTAATGAAACTGAAAAAAGATTATATGATTTAATAGAATGCCCAAAATAAGTTCTCAATGTATTTAACAACAATTCGCTTATAAAAATATGAATTAATTAGTAATCTAAAACAACATTTAATTATGCTAATATTACTAATTAATAAGAGATGTTTTATAAGGTAGAGAGATGTTTATATACAAAGTAAAAGCATTAAAGTTTATTCAAGATGTTTAAATACAAAGTAAAAGCATTAAAGTTTATTCGTATAGCTTTTAGTTTTTAGTGATTGATACAATAAACTTGAGAACCAAGATAAGAACCATGTGTGCTACCTACCTTATTATATAATTCACCCCTTCTCACCTTCCATTGTACCCTCTTCCTAATTCTCATCTTATTCCTTTTAAAACATTTTGCTTTTGTCTCTGTTTTTTTTTTCTTTTCTTATCAAACTACTCTATTACCAAAAAATGATGTTTGAACATGAACATCCATTGAATCTCATAGATTTGTGGTTGGAACAACTGCAATATGAAGAAGAGCATGAAGAAGATGAGGAAGAGAACGAGGATGCAAAACAAGAATTCAAATGTTTGTGTTCTCGATGTGATGAAGAAATCAACTGGGTTCACCGGTATTACTATACATGTGGTCAATGTAAGTACTCTATTCATAAGTTTTGTGCAGAGCTTCCAGAAGAGATGGAAGACATTCGTCATCCTCATACTCTTTACCTCCTCCAACGGAATTGGTATTGGTCGTGTGATGTTTGTCCTAGTTATCATAAGCGTCATGACCTTTGTTATCGTTGTTCAGAATGTTCTTTTAATGTTGATGTAAAATGTGCAACGAAAATGCTGCAAAAGCATATCATCCATCATCCTAGCCACAAACACCCACTTGTTTGCATGGCCAAACAAATTTTATGCGAGTGTGATGCATGCGGGAAGGAACATAAAGGAGTCTTCTATCATTGTCTCAAGTGTTCAGGATTCATTCATAATCATTGTGTTTTTCTACCGAAAAAATTGCAAATCCAACATACTACGAATGATTTTTTCTCTCATATTCATCCACTCGACCTTGCTTATAGCTTTCCAAAAGCGGATCAAAGTTCCAAGTTTTACCCACTGTGTAGGGTATGCCGTCAAAGATTTTCTAATGAGAATCTTTGGATTTACAAATGCGAAAAATGTAGATACTACACTCATCTGGATTGCGCAACATCAAGAAACGAGCCGTTCATGTCCATCCTTACATCTCCAGGTAGATCTACCTACGTAACATGCTTATAGTTTTTTCTATATATTTTGGTAGTTTTTCATTTACGCTCACATGTTGTTTCTCACAGGTGCAGGTAAAATCATAAAAAACTATGAAGATGCCGAACATCCTAATCTTCTTCATCTACCATTTTCTGATCCATCTTATAGCCTACTCAAACACTTGTTTTTCAAGGAAAATGGGGGGTCAAGTACCTGCAAAACACATGATATTAGTCATCAACATCCACTAACTCTGGTGGATGCACGATGTGGTGATATCACAATCCCCACCTCTTCTAGAATAAAATCAATATCCTATCATGACCCAATGAAGAGGATTCAACTTTTGTGCGACGGGTGTGTCAGACCAATTACGAGTGGCCCAATTTACGTGTGTGACAATGAGGGGCAATGCAACTTTATGCTCCACGAGTGGTGCTCCCGGCTACCTGCTGAACTGAATGGCCACTTTGCTCATCAACAGCACACCCTGATTCTCCATTCACAAGCACCTGGTAAGTTTTTTGGGGTGTTTAGGTGTGATGCTTGCGAGTTACGTTGTAATGGATTTGCCTACTGTTGTCTGGATTGCAACAGCTTCATCATTGACGTTCACTGCGCCTTCTTACCTAAAGAAATCACTCATACTTTTCACCCAAATCACCTCCTTTCTAGGGTTTATCTCGAAGATCCGGGTTATCGATGCCGTATGTGCGGGTATTTTTATCCGAGTATTTCATTCGATTGCCATACTTGTAATGATTTTCGTCTACATTCCTATTGTGCTTTGTTTATACCGGAGACAACTAGGAACAAGTGTGACAAGCATCCTATGAAGCTGAGTTACTTTCCGATTGAGAACCATAAGAGTGACTATTTTTGTGAAGTTTGCGAGCGAGAACTTAATCCTGAGATGCCATTCTATCACTGTCATGATTGTATGCAGTCTATGCATACAGCTTGTGCTCCCTCAATACTTCAGTATGAAACATATGACAAAGATGGCACAGGGGTTTATAGGTTTGTAAATGTGAAGTTTGGGGGCACATATGAGAATACTAAAGTGCATCCACACCCCCTTTCATTCGTTCAAGGGATTGAAGACGACGGTGAATGTGCCAGCGATGATTGTTACTACCGTTACAAAGGGTTCCAGTATAGGATGATCTTTAAGTGTTTAGATTGTAAATTTTCAGTTCATGACGAGTGTTGTGAACGTATGAGTAACTGATATGTATAATATGTTTGTTCTTGAGTTTCCTGTTTTGTTCTATTTTGTGTGTTAAGTTTTGTAGTTCATTTTTGTTTTAAGTTAACTTTTAAGACAGGCGTTTATGAGTTTGTAAATGTGAAGTTTGGGGGCACATATGAGAATACTAAAGTGCATCCACACCCCCTTTCATTCCTTCAAGGGGTTGAAAGTGATGGTGAATGTGCCGAAAAACATCTTCGGCGTTACGGATATCTCCAGTATAGTATGATCTTTAAGTGTTCAGATTGTAAATTTGCAGTTCATTACGAGTGTTGTGAAAGAATGAGTAAACGAGCCATTCTACTCTTATGCAAGTAAATTGAATGTAATGCATCATGTGTGTTCAATTATATAATTCACAATCTCCACTTGTATTGAGCTAGTCCAGTTGACCATCATCAACCGGAAACCGAGCCATTGAGAATGAGGTTGTCAAGAAATCAATAGTTAAGTTAGTTATGTATTTAAAACGGGTACCAGCCAATTGAATATGGATGTGTCGGTTAATATTAACGCCGATTTGTATTAGCATTTAAGTATATAAAGGGTTTTAAATGGTATAAACAATATACGTTTTTTTTTGAACGGTGACTTTCTTTTTGAGTGACCCAATGTCACACCGCCTAAATGGCGGCCCTAGCCAAGATCTGCCCAGACTACGTTGTCTTAACCGGGCCCGCGCTGGGTTGGTCAGACTTGGTTATGGCGTTCCCTCGGAAACCGTACTGCCTCCACACGAGAAGCCTCGCTGAAGTAACGGCCGGAGGAAAACCGGGGTTATGATTAACTTTGTGTGTGGTCTTGTTCCTATTACAATCTTTGTGAATCTTAGTTTAGTATCACATATTTTACTTCGATCCTTGCATACCAACAGCCACATAACTTCCTTCAATGCTTCTGTGAATGTAATACACCCGCATATGATGTTATTGAAAGATGGTGCCATAACATGTGAGTGTTATTTTATTTTATTTTTTATCCAACTAAAACACATTTTGATATCTTTTTGGGCCTCTCAATACTTTATTTTTTATTTTCTCTTTTGGTTACTAAACGAGTGCCAGTACCGTAACGGAACCGAACCAATACTAATACCAACGCCGAACAAATTTCTGCTACCAATGCCGAACAAATTTCTGCCGCAAAGCACGGGAAAATCCCCTAGTTATGACTAATATATATATAACTAAGGGTGAAGGGAGTGGTTACCTAATGGAATAGGTAAACTCCCAATTCACCCAATCACATAGCGCCATGTTAATTGTTTACCTAATGCTCAAAAACGATGGCAATGGTTTACCTAATGGGGCTTATGTAAACTATTTAAAAAAAATGAAAAATGTGTGATTGTTGAGAAGAAATGGACCCCACCACACACCCTCTCTCTCCCCCTTTCCCTCCCTTCACCGAGTCGGTGAACCTTCACCGAAAACACCCCCAAATTCGGTAAAGTTTGTTCGGTAAACTCCCAGGCAGTGGTCACCGATCGGTAAACAACAAGTTTACCGACTCCACTCCACATACCCTAATATATGTAAGTTAATTAATATATAATAAACGATCGGAGCCTAAGCCAAACACGATCTTAGAAAACAATTCAAAAGCTTAAGCTCTCAAAAGTTAAACGAAGTCGAGTTTGGGCTAGTTTACACCCTAAATTTGGAATCATACCACATAGAGTTAAATAATAATAATAATAATAATAATAATAATAATAATAATAATAATAATAATAATAATAATAATAATAATAATAATAATAATAATAATAATAATAAGAGTTAATTACATAGTTAGTCCCCGTGGTTTGTACAAAGTAACATACTTAGGTACTAATAGTTTAAAATCATATTCTAGGGTATTAACTTTTCATTTTGTAACGTTTGGACGTATTAACGTTATTTGTAGGTTTAAAATCACATTCTATTAGTACCTAAATATGTTATTTTGTGCAAACCACAGGGACTAACTATGTTAATACCCTAGAAGTTAATACCTCCAAACGTTATAAAATCAAAAGTTAATACCTTAGAAGGTGATTTTAAACTATTAGTACCTATATATGTTATTTTGTTCAAAACACAGGGACTAACTATCTAATAATAATAATAATAATAATAATAATAATAATAATCAAAGGCAAATTGAATTTAAATAATCCGATCTGACTGTGTTTTGCCAATAATAATCTCAGTTGAATTTATTCCCGACAGTGGTCTCACCTTTTTCATTTTGTTTGTATAATGGTCCGCCATTAAAAATAACTTAACAGAGTTACGTATTTTTTTTCTGAATTGCAAACCGATGTTTTAAAACTTTTAATCAGAACGAGACGAGAATACGAGTCGATTAATGTAATAGTTACCTCGAAACGATGCTACAAACCACTTTTATGTTAATTGGAAGTTTAAACACCCGAATTGAAGCACCGTTTTTGTCGTTTAAAGCATCGAGGTAAGTTTTGCATGAATCGACTTGTATATTTATTCCGATTAAAAGGCTCTAAAATATTGGTTTGTAATTTGGGAAAAAACCACTTCACCCCCTTTGTGCTTCGTGTCCTTGTTGGAGCAGGATTCGAAACCTTGGTATTCTCCGACCACCGGAACACCATTTCATCGGTGTTAATCTCCACACAATCGACGGTGGGATCTTTCTTCTTCACGACCCTTACCACTGACCAGATCGATCTGTGGCCGTTTCTTGGGTGTTGAAGATACCAGATCAATAGAGATATGAAGAAGAAGAATAAAAACTTTTCACCATCCAAACTACTCTTATCGCATTTAGTTTGCGGGATCGGATTAGCTTCATCATTTTCGCTGGCAGACAATTTGATCGATTATCCGGTTCAAACCCTCTGTTTATTATGGGTAAATCACTGTTGATTTCTTCTTCTTATTTTATGGATTATATATGTAGTAGAATACCAGAGGCTAATTTTGTCTATTGAAGATATTATAATTATTCATTTCCCTGTTGACAAAACAAGATTCAACTGAATTTGTATTTGTTCTTGCAGCTGGTTCAGGCACCTGTTGTGATTCTGGTTTACAGTTTCTTTCGGAAAGATAAGAAACAGAGTTCGGTAACTCATCGTTTTTGTTATTTTTATTCGAATGGATTATGGTAATTCATATGTAAACTTGATTGTATATTTTTTAAAATGTTACATTGCAGTACTTGAAAGCTGTAGCTAGAGGTCAGCGCCGGCCCTGAGAATTCATGTACTCTGTTCGAGTTCGAAAAAACGTGCCCTTAGACTTTAACGAAATTGGGTATTGGGCTCACTAAACGTCTAACCTAATGCCAATGGGCTAATAACTAATCTAAACAATAAAAATATTTTGTAAGTGAGCCTATGTTGGTGTTTGTATGGGTATACCCCTTACATTTATTTATTTTTACATATACATATCGGATTTTTTTTAAAATAGTGTGCTCTTCGAAATATCGGGCCCTGGCCGGTGGTCCTCCCCGCCCACCCTCAGGGCCGGCCATGCTAGAGGTTTTTTGGGGCTTCCCGTCGGTTAGTTCTTTACCCCTGCATCTTTTTCACCGTTTCACATAGAAAGAAAAGATCAAAATGTTTGTATGTGTATGCATATGTACATGTGTAAAGGTTTATAAACCAATTATAGAGAGTGAATTCGTTCATATAGACGTAGCATTGTGTAGAATTATTATTTTCTTCTTTTATAGCAATATCATGATATTTTCTTGATATATAATATATGTACTTGCATATTTTAACTTTCAGGGGCGCTTGTCAATGCGCTTGGAGCTATTGCTTTAGGGGCGCCTGTTGGAAGTCGGTATGTACTTCTTGTTCTAGTGCATGTTTTCTCCGAGTATTGTAATCTGGACACTTATACTATGAAACATATAAATACATTTGTATAATAAGCACATGCATTTTTAGCAGATATTTTGCTAATTTCGTGAAAATAACGTTAAAAGAGGGGATGGTTAATCATGCATCATGTGGTGGCGTTGATAGCCAAAAGACAAGGGGTACATGCACTAATCGGCGTTTGTCTCAATTGCTGAGTGTTATGTGCCTTATGTCCAAGGCTTGATACAAAACTACTATCGAGCTGGGGGTCTCACTGGAAGCAGTCTCTCTATTCTTACGGGGTAGAGGTAAGGCTGTCTACATCTTACCCTCCTCGGACCCTACCTTAGCTTTGCTATTGGTGGGATATACTGAGTATGATGATGATGAATTGATGATGATTTTTAGCTGATATATTTTTTTTCTACTGTTGCAGGTATATTTTAAGAACCCTCAACTGGTCTCTTCTGATGTCTGCATTTACTGTGAGTGTAAATCTATGTAATTTGCTCTCCTTATTGAAAATATTCATACTTCATTATGGCAGTTACCGTATAGGTGGCAAAATGAGTCGGTCAGGAAGGTTGGGTAATGGGTCAAAAGGGATTAGCTTTTAGGTCAGGTTATAAACTCATAATGGGTTTCTGTCAACATATTATTAATAAATAACTGTCCATTTTTTTTAAATAAAACAATTTAGGATGTTATATACACTCTGATGTATTACTTTAACTCGTTTGACCCGTTTCCAGATTAGTTAAGTTTTTTATATTTTTTATTGTTATAATTTGTAAATCTGTTCCTAATCTTGTATGTGTTGCATATTTTGCAGTTTGCCCCTGCAGCCTCTGTCTACGGTTCATCTTGGGTTGATTGGCACCGTATATTCGCAAATACAAAGTAAGCTCTTGATAATATAAGCCATTCACATGGCTTCATGCTGACACGGTTAAAAATAACATGGCATATAAGTATTTAATGATCAATTATCGAAACAGAAAAAGCAGCTTTGCTATTTTGGGTCAATATCTATTATTGGTATGGTTACGTTACATGTGCGTGTTTTAAGTTGCAGGCTGATTGAAAGTATTGATTATATGATATGTATGCCTGCATATGGTGCGGTAATTGGAGCTTGGTTTGGGGCCTGGCCCATGCCACTTGACTGGGAAAGGATGTGGCAGGCTTGGTTTTAAAAAGCGCGCCTTAAGCGCGCTTAAGCGCGAAGCGCATCTAGGCGCAGGCTGAATCGCCTTGTGTGACATAAGGCGCATTATGTACAAAAAGCGCAGCTGAGGCGCGCTTTTTAGGGGAAAATCGACCTAAGGCGCAGGCTGAGGCGCACGCTTTTTGTACATGGGTTGTTTCTATGCTTCTAAGTGTTGTACAGCAGGCTTTTTATGCTGTACATTTATGTTTTTTTCATTTTAAAACATATATAAAGCTTAATTATAGCTAAATCATAGGTATTGGAGGCTAAACACTTATGGGATATATAAAATAAATTTTATAATCAATTTGCGCTTCGCGTACGAAAAGCTCACCGCTTTTGCGCTTCGCTTTAAAAAAAGCTTTTTTAGACCTCATCGCTTTTGTGCGCTTCCCGCTTTTTTAAACCAAGGTGGCAGGTAACGTTTTATTAAAATTTAAAACTTAGGATATGTTACATAAGAAATGTATTACAAGATGAGAGGTAACATTAAGAGGAGAATAAAGGTGACAAGATGGATGGTAACATGGTAAACATTGTTTATTTCTACTATAATTTACTTTACCTTTGGTTTGTTTGACAGGAATGGCCGATATGTGTAACGTAGGGAGCTATTATCGGGTACTTGGTAGGATTGTTGGCTTCTTTCGGTTTTGCAGTCCATGTTTCAAGGCAACGTGTGAAGGGAGATTGATGGGTACAAAGTTGTGTCAAGAATTCGTTGTCGTTGAGGTGGTTGAATTAATCCTTGTGTTTATTCTTACCTGTAGTGGGAGAAGTTAGAAAACAGAATACTAATCCAGAAAATATGTTTCATTTTCTGCTGTCATGTATTGTGATGTTCCGATGAATTTACGCCTACAAATAAGACAAGAAACCGAAAAGAACGAAAACCTAACCATGACCTGGAATTCCAACTATGCTGCTATGCTTCCAAAAGACAACTTACTTCTTAAAGTAAGTAGGCCTGTAAACGAACCGAACGAACACGAACATATAATCGAACACATTTTTTTTGTTCGTGTTCGTTCATTAAGAAATCGGGCATGTTCGTGTTCGTTTATGTTTGTTCGTTTAAAGCCTAAACGAACAATTCACCAACATAAACGAACACAAATGAACATAAACAAAAAACAAATTAACTGAACATATTTAAATAAACATAAACAAACATAAATTAACATGATTGAACAAACATAAACGAACACAAATGAACGTAATTGAACAAATAAACAACACAATTTAACATTAGTGAACACAAACAAACAAGTCTAATATAGTAGGTTTTTTATATCCGAAAACACATCTAAATTAAGGTTTATAGATACCAAAATTAAGTAGTTTTTTTTTAAATAAATATTAAGTAACTGATCAGTTACTATCTAAGAGGGTGTTTGGGGTTCCTTATTTTGAGGGTAAAAGGACTTTTGAAGGGCAAAAATCTTTTTTATAAGTGTTTGGCTTTCCTTTTGAAGGGCAAAAGTCCTTTGGATTTGCCAAAAGTCAGGATTTCCTGACTTATTTTGGCCAAAAGTCCTTTTGCAAAAGTTGAAAATATGCTAAGCCAAACATGCCCTAAGAAAAATTTTAAAATTTCATTTTTTATTACTAGAATACTCAATTACTAATTAGTTATATTTATATAAGTAATTAGAAAACCTAATATTTATATAAACATAACTATTTATGTATTTACTAAAATTTAAACAAACATAAACGGACGTAAATAAACGAACATATACGAACGTTATTGAACATAAATGAACGAACATAAACAAACGTTCACGAACATAAATGAACGAACACAAAGAGTGTTCATGTTCGTTTATTTAATTAAACGAACACAATTTTTTGTTCATGTTCGTTCGTTTATTAAATAAACGAACATAAACGAACTTCCCGCCGAACAAGTTCACAAACAGTTCATGAACGTTCGGTTCGTTTACAGGCCTAAAAGTAAGTGTAAAAGTGTAAAACTTGATTGCCACCACCAATGTCCTTCAAAGTGATGCTAGTGGGAGTTGAACTTGAGACCTCAAGGAGAGAAACCAAGTAACGAACCAGTAGACCAGCTTCTCAAGACATAATAATCAGGGTCTTTATTGTCAGCATTTTTTATCATGATGTGAGGTGCCTGCAATTTCAACTATGCTTCCATAAAGACAACTTACTTCTTAATGTAAGTGTAAAAGTTTATTTGGCCTCTGTATTATTTCCTCTGATTGATTAAGCCAAAATAGTAAGAAATCTAATTGATTTACCATCCACAACCCTCTTAAAGTCTTCTAGTTTGTTAAATACCTATGACCTCGGTCACTCGAGAAAGGGGCTCGGTTTTGTCTCATTTATTAAATGTGTGGTGTTAGGATTAACACATTTATTAAACAGGTCGTGTTCGAGTTGACCTATTGTCCTGTTTAATATATGGGATGTGTTTGTCAACTTTTCATGTCGTGTGTTAGCTTGTAGTTGTATAAATATTGGATCGATTAATTAAACTAGAACTTATAATCAGTGATTCACTCTCTTTATTGTTTATGTTTTGTGTATGTATTGTTTTGTGATAAGTTGCTTGTTTTTTCTTATTGAAGAGTTTTCGGATTGTATAAAGTTCATATTGATTTGTCATTTCAAAACAGTTTAGATCAAAACAACTTGGTTTAAAAAAAAACCATCAATTTGATTTGTTTCAGACTGTCTTAAAAAACGTTGGTAGGGCCATTTTGGACCCATCAAGTTAGTGGCCCAAGGTATAACTTGAGCAATTTAAATTGACCCGTTATATAATTTGCGTAAAAAGACCCGAATGAACTCTAGAGTAAAAACTGTCTAAATCAACTTGTTTCGTAATAAATGGATGAGTAACGTCTTGTAGCCCTCGAATCTCTGATAAAAAATCATTTATGTACATAATCATAAGGTTTACAAACAAAAGCTACATCTGTGCATATCTATTCTTCACTCTAACTAAACTCGTCACAACGTTCCAATACAAAAGCCATGGAAGAATAGGTTTGATGGTATAACTTCACTTGCTGAGGTGTCCATCACTGGATATATAGCCAAGTGAATGAGCTAAAAGAAGATGCATAGAGTAAAATGTCATTTTCGTCCCTGAGGTTTAGCCAGTTTGGCGATTTTCGTGTAAAAGTTTGTTTTTCGACATCTGGATTCAAAAGATTTGAAATCTTGCCGTTTTCATCCGACTCGTTAACTCCATTCATTTTTTCTGTTAAGTCAGGGGCATTTCCGTCTTTTTTGTTAAATTAAAGGGCAATTCGGTCTTTTCAGGGGTATTTAGTCTTTCTCTTTTTACATAAAGTGAAAAGGACCGAATTGCCCTATAAGTTAGCAAAAATAGACGAAAGTACCCCTGACTTAACAGAGAAAAAATGGATGGAGCTAACGAGCCGGATAAAAATGGCAAGATTTCAAACCTTTTGGATCCGGTGCGGAAAAAAAAACCTTTGGACGAAAATCGCAAAACTGGCCAAACCTCAGGGACGAAAATGGCATTTTACTCAGATAAATATATAAAAAAGGATTAGTGTGTAGTAACCGTGTTTACCTGAGCTAGGAGAAGGTGTTTCATGCAGGAATTCTGAAGGTCCACCAGAAGGATCAAGGAACTCGCTTCTAGAAGAAGAAGAAGACTGACCTCCTGACGATTATTCACTCTAAATTATTCAACTTGAGCTTTAGTATTAGTATTAGAGTTTTAAAACTCAAATAAATTGTATATTTGTAAAACATATTTTTTAAGTTCAAACATATATGGTAATCTATATCTATACTTATATACTACATAATATATGAAAATCTTTGAGAGCACGTGTCACTCTCTCATGTCTTCTCACCCTTATTTTATGCCCCTCTCTCCTATTAATTATACAAATTTCTTTAATTCTTGAGTAAAATGCACGGATAGTCCCTGTTGTTTTCCAGTAACAGATTTAGTCCCAAACTTTTGGAAATTACATTGGTGCTCCATGTGGTTTGCTCGGTTGTTACTCGGATAGTCCCTATAGTGGATGTCCGTTAGCTTGAGCTGTTAAGTTGATGTGAAATAACTATAATGCCCCTTAGTGTTAAAAAATAACAACAAAAGCATTAAAATTAAATGAAGAGTAAAATGCACGGATAGTCCATGTGGTTTGTCTAAGTAACACCCTTAGTCCCCAACTTTTAAAAATTACACTCGTGCTCTCCATGGTTTGCTCAGTTGTTACTCGGATGGTCCATAGAGTGGATGACAGTTAGTTTTCTCTATTAAGTCCATGTAAAATTACGAAATTACACCTACTAACTAAAAAACAATTTAAAAAACTAAATAATCTTGTAAAACAAAAAAAAAACAACAAACTTTTAGTTTATTGAGGGGCCCACCCAAACCAAGCTATCTTCCACCACCACCTGCTACTTCATCTTCAACCTCTATCCCACCATTAAAATCCCCCAATCACACCTATCAATTTCATTTTCCCTAACATACTATCAACATTTGAATATTTGATTACTGTATCCAAAACTTAATGAATGTCGCCAAAATTAAACACCAAACAGTTGCAAAGATATAAAAGATAACTTTATTTGTTTAGGTCACAGAAAAGATAAGCAACCAGCAATCAAACAAAGCATGATTAAAGTTGAAAGAAACCATTTCTGCAATTCAAAAACAACAAAGGTACTTGCAAACCTAAGATTGGATTGGATTTATTTTATGCCACCAGAAAAGAAATGTCAAATCAAATTCAATCCTAGCAACCTTTCTTTGTAAATCCCTGCAATGAGGTGCCCAACCCTGCACCCACAGCTTCCGCAAAATACTTCACCTGAAAAAATTACCCAAAATTAAATATTAACATTCCAAATGTGTATATAATATCACAACAATTGGTAGTGACGAGGTGGCCACAGCTCTGTATATAATATCACAACAAAAAGTTAGACAACCAAATGTGTATATAATATCACAACAATTGGTAGTGACGAGGTGGTGCCAAATGGTGATGGGGGCGGTGATACGGCAGTGGTGGAGGATGATCGTGGTGATGATGGTAGATGGTGGAATGTTAACGGTGGTTGGGGCACTGGTGGAGGATGATGGTGACGGTGATTGTGGAGGATGGAATGTTGACGGCGGTTGACGGCATCGTTAAATGGTGATGGTGGCGGTGATGCAAGACCAGCAGCAGCAAGTGAAACCATAAAAGAAGATGAATGGGGGTGGGGGTGTTTAGCTTTTTATATTTCAATATAATAATTAAATATTAATTATATTTCCTCAAATTTTTAATTGTTTTTTAATTAGTAAGGGTAATTTTGTCAATTCATATCCACTTAACGCCACAAACTAACGGTCATCCACTCTAGGGACCATCCGAGTAACAACCGAACAAACCATGGGGAGCACGAGTGTAATTTTTAAAAGTTGGGGACTAAAGGTGTTACTTTGACAAACCACAGGGACTATCCGTGCATTTTACTCTTAAAAGAAATATGATTAATATTTGAGAATATGAGTGAGACCCACTATTTTTTGTCTAAAAAATAAACCTTATTACCGGTGAAGAAATTATCAACAACAACAACTATCTCATCTCGCAATCAACCGATCAACCAGATGACTTCCGACGAAACCTACACCGCCGGTCACCACTATCCTTAACCCCTTCCGTTTCAACCCTAACGGAATCTTCCCGCCCATATTAAACGACTCGAATCTCGTAGGATTGTAAACGGATCGCCTAAGGTTCATCAGTTGGACCGATTCAGATACCGAATAGGCATCGATTGGACCTGTGGTGGTGGAGGGGAGGAGCGTGACGGCGGTGGTGGCGATGGGCAATGCCGATAAGTAGAAATAGGAGACGCTGTTCACGGTGCATGTAATGAACAATGCGCTTGATGGTGGTCCATGACGGTTTGTTAGGCTTTAGAGAGTAAGATTCTGACATTGGTTGGGACTCCGGGCGTCGGTAGGTTAACTCAGATTGCATATTTTTGTGCGTGGGATTGAGACTGTGATTCTCTCTATATGTAAATGTAGAGACAGAGAGGGGAGAAAGTGGCGGTGGTGGAGAAGAAGTGGAGGGGAGTATGTATACTGGGTGGTTTAAAATCTCCGGTAGGCAATGTTTTCAGAACCGGACCGGAGGTCGACCCAGTCACCTTACGGGGTCAAAGGTCGGACTGGTCCGACCGGTTCGACCGGATTTAAGAACCGGATTACGTCATAAATTATATAAAAATATATATAAAACATAGAAAAAATAGAAAAAATTCCAAATAGTTAAAGAACTAAAAACACAACCATTAGTCATCCAAAAACATTCAAAAGTACCAAATCTTGCAACTAACTATCAAACATAGTGTCAAATCTTGTTTTGAGTTTTTTAGATTAGGTTTTGAAGTGATTTATTCCATATTTAGTGAAAAAAAAAACCATGACCGGCCCGACCCTATGCGACCCGCCAGCCCGACCGCCGGCCCGACCTCCGGCCTGATGTTGGTCCGGTTTGATGGCATGACCCGGCCCGGATGAAGTCCCGGTTCCCGGCCGGACCGATCCGACCGGCCGGCCAGCCCGGTCCGGTTTTCAAAACATTGCCGGTAGGTGACTCAAGACTTGTTGGTGAGGAAGAAGACCGGTGATGGTGAGTGGGTTTGTTTGAGATCTGAGAGAGAGGGGAGGGTGAAAAGGAATGTAGGGTTGGGTCCCACATATTTAATTTTTTATTTCTTTTAATGTTTTATTTATTATTTTTTAATATAAATGGTAGTTTAGTCATTTCATAGCAACTTAACTAGAAAACTTAATGGACATCCACTATAGGGACTATCCGAGTAACAACCGAGCAAATCACAGAGAGCATCAATGTAATTTTTAAAAGTTGAGGACTAAACCTGTTAGTTTGGCAACCACAGAGGCTATCCGTGCATTTTACTCTTAATTCTTTCTATAGTTTTTTTTTCCCGCCTCTCTCTCCTATTAAATGATAATGAATTATACAATTTTTTTAATAAAACATATTTTATTTTTATATATACAAAAGTTAACTTTGTTCATAAACCATTTTTGTAAATTGAACAATTCTTTCATAGTTTAACATGTGTCATTGAACTATATCTATACGAACATTTACAGATTTATAAATCATACAGTTTTTATTATTCAACCCATGTAGTAACTAGTAAAACATAATTAGGGTTAGGGGATTGAGGGAGTTTCATGATTACGTACAAAGAAAAAGGATTAAAGGGGTTGGGGGTGGTTGAGGTTTGGGCCGCAAGTAGTTGGGTCGTTTTTCGCGAGTTTAGGTTCCGAATAAATCACTACATACGTAAATATTCCGAGTTTAAATGTTTAAATATATATAATTATTCAAACATGTTCGGTTTACAACCCATGACTTGCGCAACAAGTTTTGTTTTAACCGTGTGCCTTGAATGTGAAAACATAAACGAGCGTAAATAAGTAATCGAGAAAATGAACGGTGTTAACCTTGAAAGTACGGGTTGTCACAAAAGTGAAACGGAGGTGTAGAGAGTTTGGTTTTATAATGGTGGATTAGGTTTTGTGTTTAAATGAGGTTATGAAGTAATTGGGAAGGAGGTGAGGAGAAGTGACCAATCCATGAGCTGCCAACAACTTTCTGCGGATTCAGCCTTCTCGCCACTCGCGAGGGAAATGGTGGCCTCTTCTCGCCACCCGTGAGAAGGGTGTTTTCAAGTTTTTTTTTTTTTTTTTTTTTTTTTTTTTTGCAAATTGGCCCCTAAACTTGTAATTATGTTATTTTAAAGTGTAACAAGGTATTGTACGAGTATGATGCATGCGAGTTTACGTATCGTGTATGTATAAATGAGAATCAAGCATATAATAAGCCTCAATTTGTACAAAACAAGTATCCAAAGACTGATTGCGTTTAAGTATAAGTATAACAAGTGTAAGTATATAAGATTAATTCCATTATGATCGAAGTATTGGATTACAAGTTTGCAAGTGAACAACGAATACAATACGATTACAAGTTTCCGAAAATAGAAATACGATTACACTTTCTAAATAAGGAAAGTACAGAAATGCGAAGCGTTACACCGAGTTACCAAGCGAGCCAATCTAGCTCGTTAGGAGCCGGTCGAGCCGTGTAGGGTCAGTTTCAAGCCGAGCCATATCGAGCGAGCTTTTTCTGAGCTAAATCCGAGCGAGCTCCGAGCCACGAGCTTTTTGAACAACCCTACTTTTAGGGACAGTGAGTTGTAGTTTATGGTGACTCGTAAGACTAGGTATGAATGGGAGGAGAGAGAGGGTTGGTTTAGGTAGAAAATACCAATCCCGAAAATCGTCAAATATGGGTACCGGTACTCGATACCAATACGATATTTGAAGGTAAAATACTGGTACCGAACCGAAAGTACAGATCCCGTAATCGCCAAAAAAGTGGGTACCGAATTAGTACCGAAATTCAATCGGTACAGGTACCGGTATTTTTGGTACCAGTATCCAAATGCTCATCCCTAGGTTTAGGGGAGTGAAATTGAAACTGGTGTGAATGGGGCAAGAGAGAGTGACGAGCAGGTATCAAGTGTGCACGTTTTTAGCCCCAAAACCGGCTTATTTGTTATGGTCTGAGCTAAAAGACCGTGGGCTAACCTAATCAACCCAACAGTCGCTCTTGCCCTCTAGCATCTATGTCACACCCCCAAATTCCACACGCGGAGTATCACCGCAGGGAGCGTGACATGACCAGGATCAAGCCACCAATCATATTGAACAATGTATTAAAGTAAATATAAAACCAGCCAACAATATAATTGGTGTCCAAAACAAATTAACCAAGTTCAAGTTATCAGCGGAAGCATAAAGTTTAAAACCAAATCATAAGTTTAAAAGTTCAAATGTTTAACATGGAACTCAACAGTTCACGTCCCACAACGACCCTGTCCTCCTGTGCAAGCTCCCTCTAAGCACCTAACAACCTGCAAGGTATATAGTAACGAGTCAACAACCAAGTTGAGCGAGTTCACAGTTGGATGTTCGTTTTAAGTTGTTTTAAAAACATAGGTTTCGTTTAGCTGGCTTACTTGCTGTGGGGGTTACCCCATAGTTTAAAACATACTCATTCCTTTCCTTTTTCTGTGGCTCCTAGCCGTGGGGGCTACCCCATGAATATCCCACTAGACCCTTTACCATATCGACTACTGACTGAGGAAGTTGGGTGCCCTAAGTCAATGTCTATCATCATTGACGTGCCCAGATCCATTAGTTCACTCCCGTCCTCTGCGGCACGGTGTGAGGCTTGTCAAACCTAAATAGCGCTATTTAACTAATGACCCATTCGCCATTGGCCCGGCGATTAAGTCGATATAAAAATGAGGGACTTAATGATAGAGTTTTTGTCTAGCGTCAATGTTGTCACCCTTCAGTTAAGAGGGTGGAGGTACGTGTCCCATACAAGGAGATCACGCAGGTTCCAATGTTGTCACCCTTCAATTAAGAGGGTGGAGGTACGTATTCTAACCAAAGAGAATACGCAGGTTTCCTTTTCAATCATTAACCCGTTCCCAAACCACCGGGAATCCCATGCCTTGTAGAAAGTGTGAACTCACCTTGGGTTAGCTCGGCAGATAAGCAAAAGGTCAATCAAGTTGCTAGTGGTCAACCACGTCCTAACATGGTTACCATTTAAGTCAGGTCTAGGTTCAAGTAGTGCACATAAGTTTACACATAAGCTAACAAGTTACGAACACATAATGATCATGGCAAACACGTAGAAGCATGGCAACTAGTCCAGCAGTAGCATACAGTCCACATAAACATAACCCAAACTTGTGCGACTCGAGTGATTGGGCTGTTATGGTTGTGCAAGCCCAATCCTCTTGTGCGATCCAAAAGTTAAATCCCAGTAAACATCCGGCCCAACCTGTTGTGCGTCCAGTACAATCTTGTGCGACTCAAGATTCACACCCGGCCCAATACATGCAACCGAAAATTCACACGGCCCAAACAAATAAACAGACATTCAACTTGTACGGTCCAGTTACACTTGTGCGATCCAATATAACCTGTGCGATTGGGGTTTTGGGCTATTCGGCCCAACAGCTTAAACATTTATGTGGCACCACATCTTGTGCGATCAGCACAACCTTGTGCGATTCACAAGATGTTGTGCGGCTGAGCTTGAATGGGTTATACGCTGTGCTTTAACTGTTGTACCCTAACATATTTTAGCTTGTGCGACTGGCCTTGTGCAATCAGTTATATCTTTCCTAAATTCATGCAATCAGTTTACTAATTCCAATTAATTTGCATGATCCAATTAACAGTTTCCAATCATACAAAAATCGATCAAACTGTCGTTTTAATCATCAAATTCTTATGAACCCTAATCATATTCAAAACATAAACAACAACCATAACATTAAACACGTTAATACGGCTCATGTTCTTGATTACTAGCATGTACCCTAATATGACAACACAACAAATCATTCGCATATACTTCCAAAACAGCCAATTAACATGCATTCGGTTCTAGATCATCATTAACATCACATGACTATCAAACTCTATATAGATCTAAACATACTACACATGTGAGCCGATTTACATAAACACCAAACCTCAACAATTTATATCACAATCAATCATAAATCATCCCTGAACCATTATGTAGAATCATATGAATCACAACATCGTCTATTATTCAAATAATAGTTAAAACACTAACCGTTTAGAAGGTAGAACAAAGATTGACCCGAACAGGAAGGCTTCGAGAAAGAGGATGTTGCTGCCGTCGAGTTCGAGAGGGAGAGAGGGGAATTTAGGGTTTGCTAAACTTTGTGTGTTATGCTAAAGTGTAGGATTAATACTAACACCCTTAGTATTATACGAAATAAAGGGGTGGGCCGAACCCTTCATGGGCTGCCCTTGGGTTCGAGTGCAAAGAGTGTGGCCCAAAAGGGCTTGTGCGATCCAACTTAGGTAATATACATACATTACACATAACCACATAACACAATAACTAAACATTCCATTATCATCAACGTGTCACATAATCACATAACGTTCAAGCATGTTACATAAACGTACAACGAAAGGTTTGAAATACGAGTTGTCACATCATCCCCAAGTTGAAAGAAATTTCGTCCCAAAATTTAGCACATAGTTACTGAGGAAGCTAGTTAGGTTGCGTGGTTTCCTGGTTTTCCTGGGGTGTCACATCCTTCCCCCGTTGGTTTGGAATTTCGTCCCGAAATTCCACAGTAGCTTCAGCCTCAGTAGTGGTTTCGCTTTTCTCGAACAATTGGGGATACTTGTGTTTCATTTGATCTTCTCGTTCCCAGGTGAACTCTGGGCCACGACGGGAGTTCCAACGAACACGAACAATGGGTATCCTGGTGCGTTTGAGAATCTTGACCTCCCGGTCCAAGATTTCCACTGGTTCCTCCACAAATCGGAACTGATCATCGATAATGAGCTCCTTGAATAGAACTATGAGAGTCTCATCTGACAGACACTTCTTCAGATTCGACACATGGAATACGTTGTGAACTCCACTGAGTTCTTCAGGTAGATTCAGTCTGTAGGCCACTTTGCCAATCTTCTCGGTGATTTTGAAAGTTCCAACATAACGTGGATTTAGCTTGCCTCGCTTGCCAAAGCGAACCACACCCTTTCAAGGTGAGACTTTAAGTAGCACTCGATCCCCAACCTGGAACTCGAGCGGTTTTCTGCGCTTATCAGCATAACTTTTCTGACGGTCACGAGTTTCCGCCATTCGTTGTCATATTTGGGCAAACTTTTCCGTCGTGTCGACGACGAGTTCTAGGCCAGTGATTTGGTTGTCGCCAACCTCTGCCCAACAAAGAGGTGATCGGCACTTCCGTCCATACAAAGCCTCGAACGGAGCAGTCTGGATACTGGTATGGTAACTGTTGTTATACGAAAACTCCACTAAGGGTAGGTGCCTTTCCCAGCCGTTACCAAAGTCGATTACACATGCTCGAAGCATGTCTTCAAGAGTTTGGATGGTGCGTTCAGTCTGCCCATCCGTCTGTGGATGATATGCTGTGCTCATGTCTAGACGTGAGCCAAAGGATTTGTGCATCGCTTGCCACAGCTCAGAGGTAAAACACGGATCCTGATCCGAAATGATGGAAGTTGGCACCCCGTGCCTCGCAACTACTTCCTTCAGGTAGATGTCTGCTAAAGTAGAGAACTTATCCGTTTCCTTAATTGCCAGAAAGTGTGCAGACTTGGTCAGTCGATCCACTATTACCCAGATGGTATCATTTCCTCGTTGAGATCTAGGTAGGCCAGTAACAAAGTCCATGGAAATTTGCTCCCATTTCCATGTCGGGATCTCTGGTTTTTGAAGTAGGCCTGATGGTTTCTGGTATTTGTTACACCCCGGATTCCACGTGTCACCGGTGGGCCCGGTGGGGAGTATCGTGACGTGGTTGGCAACATAATAGTCAAACAACACAATATTTAATATGCACAGCGGAAGCAATTGAAATATATAATTCAACCGAATATAATATTGTAATATCGTGTATCACAACAGTCGATTGTTTATCCACAGACGGATCGAAAATAAATAGTAGTTCAACAGACTTTAGGCATCTTAAGCTTGCGAGACTTCTATTGATGCTAAGGAGAAATCCCAGCCAATTACGCTTAGTACCTGCATTTAATCTTTTTGGGAAAATATGTCATTTTACACTGGTAAATACAATCAACTGACTCATTTTAAAAATGATTAAAAATTGATTTGGATGCACATGGCATAAACATTTTATAACTTGGGATAATTATTTAAATAGATAATCTTGTAAAAGAATTACATGTTCCTTATGCGTTCAGTAGCCCGGATCGTGTCCGGGTTAAAGATCAATAGACACACCACATTATTCTTTTATGCACTGACGGGTGTACGCCTACACCCCGCGCTTAAGTCGTGGCCATTTCGTAAAATGATGCCAGGGATATCCGGGACATGGTCATTAACCCCCCAAAGGATTTAAGTAAACAAAACATATTTAAACAGGCCGATTAAATTATTCAATTAACCACCAAACGATGGAAGATTTAATGCCCGACAAAGCGGTATTTTATATACCGTAACCCAAGCCCGTATAGGGAAAATAAGTTAAAAGTATTTACCTGAGCAAAGTAATAATCACCATAAGCAAATGCAAGTAGCTTTTACTGGTCCTCCTAATCTGGAACGAAGGTTTATAATAACCTATTAGAATCCTAACGGGTCTTTAATTAAGCTTAAGCTTAGACCGGTTAGTTTCAAAGATACGGTTCGTACGCACGATTAAGCGAAGACCGGATAGAATGTGATTTAGACCCGACAAGTTTGAAGACTTGTTTAATATGGGTATTTCATACACATTCTGGATTTTGAGGTAAAACCGATAAAGTTTGACCCGTTTCGGCTAATTTATGCAAACTAGTTACATAAACCGAACCGAACGCGTAATAAGCGTAACGGGTATTCATGAGAGCCATATACAGGTTTCCTAAGTTAATATGCTTCAAATATGTTGTGACATCAGTAAGATGTCTTTTATTATGCCCGAAACGAATTTAAACACAAACTATGCCCCCGTAAGGGTAGTTTGGTCATTTACAAGGGTATAAAAGAGTCTAAGTATTAACCTGAGTTACAGGTCTGCTATAATCAGCAAAAATACTTATTTTACTAATTTATAACAGTAGGGTAAAGTATATACGTGAAATTTATCAATTATAACCAAACTATGCACCGTAGGGGCATTTTGGTAATTTCACATAAGCCGAAAAGCTCAAAACTGAAGTCCGAGTTTAACAAATTTTTCTTACTGTTAAAATATTATAATTTACCCAAAATATCAGTAGGTATCAACCCTTGTATGTTTAAAATAGTTCTTGTACATACTATGCGTTAAAAACGCTTAAAAAGGCGATTAGAAGCCATTTCCGGGTTCTATACATAAAGCTGATATTTTTATTATTCCAGAAGGCTTAAAATAATATATTTATCATATGTAATCAGTAGCAAAAGGTTTGGAGTCAATTCGATATGTAAAACTCATTTCATAGCCCGTAAGGGCAAAACCGACAATTACCGGATTAAGCCTATGACTAATAGTTATGCTCAGCCTAAAATTGATTAAAAATCTTCAAAAATCCTAAAATAATATATTACATTAGTGGGTAATAAGTTTGATATCAAAAAGTAGGCTTAACTAGGCTATATGCTAATTACGCCGTTTAATTAACATAAAGCTTCTTAATTACGCTAATGAGCATAACTCTCAATCCACACCTCAAACTGATGTCAAATTTTGGGTGCAAGTTTATATAACAGTAACTAAGGTTTCTACTCTTTTACATTTGCAAAAATCACGTTTTAATGTGAAAAGGGCATAATGGTCAACATATGAGCAATTAACGGAATCATGCGTATTAATTGGTTAACTAATGAACCATGGTGTATAATCACAGTGGGTTATACTAGCATGTAACCTGGTCCAAATGAAGCTCTAAGGTATTTCTAAAACATACTAAAACGGGTCAGAACTGAAGTCAAAGCAAAAGTCAAAGCTTTGCGACTTTCGGTTCCGAACCGGGTCTAAACAGTAAATTGTCGGGTTGAACATGTTTAGACATGTTCTTACACTAATTACCAAGTTATATTAATGATCAAATAGGTTGTATGTGTTCTACATTGCTAATTATGCATAAATTAAAAACTAAGTATCCTGTTGACTTTTTAATAACAAGTTTGACCCGACATTTGACCTAGTTAGAGTGGGAATCAGGGGGAACCCTTTTAAGGGTTTATTACCCACATAATTACCAACTTATAACTACTTTCAATTCGACTAATCACTGGACCATTAGTGATTAATCGCTAAGTCAACCGTTAATTACGACGGTTTGACTTTTAAGCTAAAACTAAGCAAAAACTTAACTAAGAAAGGTTAAGCAAACTTACAAGAGTCCTTTGAACGACCAGAGATGATTTGGAATTGCACTTGAGCTCCAGAAATGATCAGGAATGCAAATGGGAATGAATGATCAATGTTGCCAACATGTGGGACTTTATATAGTGATTCAAACCCACTAGATTGTTGACATGCAAGTCTACAACTGACCACAACTCATCCACAAGTGTCCCTAAGTGTCTAGGGGTTGCCTAGGGGTCGTCCAATATGAGGAAACTCGGAATAAAGTCGGTTAGAATGGCAAAGGCAGACAAGAAACCAAAATTCTCGGATCAGATAGGCCTAGGTGTGACGCGAAGACCCCCCCTTGGGCCTCGCGTCGCGCGACACCTCTTCTGACTCAAATCAAATTTTAGATTTTTATGTTATGATCCTTGTCTCTTCAAAACTTTGCTTAGACTTCATTTCTTGCATTTTGAACCCTCCAAATTAACGTTTAAGGGCTTCAAGACATATACCCACTTTGTTTAGTCCTCGGTTAACTGTATTGTCACCCGAAAAGTCCTAAACTTCATAGTTGACGCTTTTAACCCCTTGCATACGAAATTGATCATAACTTTCTCCTACGATAACGAAACTTTATGAAATTTATATCGTGCATTCTAGTGAGCATAATTAACCGTTACAAAGCTCCGGGTTTGTCAAAAGGTCACTCAGAGGTATAACTTAAACATGTTGACACATTTAACCCCTGTAGTATGTAATCTCTCACTTTCTTTCATATTTATCTTCGTATGATCCATGATTTATTCGTTGGAAGGTATGAGCATCATGTAGGGTTAATGTAAAGTATATTTATTCACTGTTGACATTTTGAACTCGTATATTCACATACTTTCCATGATTGTCAACTTTAATCCTTCCATAACATTCTTTCACACGTTCAAACATATGACACGTGTCAACTCATTATAGGACGTGAATTTTCGAGGTGTTACATCCTCACCCCCTTAAAATAAATCTTGACCTCTAGATTTACTGAAATAAATATGGGTACTTTTCTTTCATCGTGGACTCAACCTCCCACGTATATTCGGGACCTCTACGGGCATCCCATTTTACCTTTACAATAGGCACATGCTTCCTTCGAAGCTTCTTAACCTGTCGATCTTCAATCGACAATGGTTTTTCCACAAATTTCAAGCTCTCATCTATATGCACATCTGTATGTGGTATGACCAGTGATTCGTCAGCGAAACACTTCTTCAGATTGCAGATGTGGAATACATTATGAATATCACTGAGCTCTTCAGGTAAGTTTAGCTTATAGGAAACTGACCCGACACGTTCGATAACCTCGAAAGGTCCTATGTATCTCGGGCTTAACTTGCCTTTCTTACCAAATCGCATCACTCCCTTCCAGGGTGATACTTTAAGCAACACCTTGTCACCTACTTCGAAGTGAAAAGATTTACGCTTTGGATCTGCGTAGCTCTTCTGCCTATCTCGGGCAGCTTTGAGACGGTCTCGAATCTGGACAATCTTATCCGTCGTTTCAAAGACTATCTCTGGTCCTGATAATTGGACATCTCCAACTTCCGCCCAACAAACGGGCGTTCTACACTTTCTACCGTATAAGGCCTCGAAAGGCGCAGCCTTTATGCTGGTGTGGTAGCTATTGTTGTAGGAGAACTCGATTAGTGGTAGGTGGTTATCCCAACTACCACCCAAATCAATCACGCATGTACGTAGCATGTCTTCCAAAGTTTGAATAGTACGCTCACTCTGACCGTCTGTCTGAGGATGGTAAGCTGTACTAAAATTCAAACGCGTGCCCAAAGATTGTTGGAAGCTTTTCCAAAAATGTGACGTGTATCTAGTATCTCTGTCAGAGATAATAGACACAGGTATGCCATGTAAGGCTACAATCTTATCCACGTATAACTGGGCTAACATGTCGGAGCTATAAGTCTCCTTGATGGGTAAGAAATGTGCTGACTTAGTCAGTCTATCAACTATCACCCATATTGTATCATTGCCTTTCCTTGTCCTTGGCAATTTGGTGATGAAATCCATCGTCACCATCTCCCATTTCCATGTGGGAAGTTCAGGTTGTTGTAGCAAACCTGACGGCTTTTGATGTTCTGCTTTGACTTGCGCACACGTCAAGCATTTAGCTACATAGGCAGCTACAGACTTTTTCAAGCCTATCCACCAATAATTTTCCCTTAGATCTTGGTACATCTTATCAGCTCCAGGATGAACGGAATATTTGGAACTATGGGCTTCCTGGAGGATGACATCTCGAAGTCCTCCATAAACTGGAACCCATATCCGTCCTTTCAATCTCAGAATCCCGTCCTTGCAAAGAGATAACTGCTCCTCAGTTACCCCTAGCTTCTCGTTAGGATAGTTAGCTTCCAACACAGCTTCCCTCTGTGCATCTAACAACCTATCAGTCAAACTGTTCTTTATTTCAATGCTCTTGGCATTGATTCGGATGGGTTTCACCCTTTCCTTTCGGCTCAAGGCATCAGCGACTACATTCGCCTTGCCGGGATGGTATCTGATTTCACAATCATAATCATTCAAAGTCTCCATCCACCGGCGCTGCCTCATGTTTAAATCCTTCTGATTAAACAGGTGCTGGAGGCTCTTGTGATCAGAATAGATCACACACTTGATTCCATATAAATAATGCCTCCAGAGCTTCAGTGCAAATACAACGGCACCCAACTCTAAGTCATGGGTGGTGTAATTCTTTTCGTGCACCTTCAACTGTCTTGAAGCGTAGGCAATAACTTTGCCTTTCTGCATAAGCACACACCCCATGCCAGTGTGTCATGCATCGCAGTAAACTACGAATTCTTCGGTACCTTCAGGCAATGTCAGTACAGGAGCGTTGCTTAATTTTTTGCTTCAGAATATCAAAAGATTCTTGCTGCTTCGGTCCCCAGTCGAACTTAAC